>ONZH01000333.1:0-83804 GCA_900303285.1 Rhinella marina
TTACAAACTTCTTCCACTAAGTCAACATTGTCATCATCATCATCATTCACCCACAGACTGCGACAGTTGGAAAACTTGGGCATCGGGAACGAGGTCAGCAGCAACCTGAGAAGTGGTTTGTGACTCTGGAAAGGGTCCAGAAAACAGTTCCTGAGAGTATGCCGGATCGCATTCCAAATTTCCTGGGAGGGGGCAGACTGGGGGAAGGAGGTTGAGGTGGAGGAGCCATAGGAGTGCTCCCTTGGGTAACGTGGGTGGACTGCGTGGAAGACTGACTGGTGGACAAATTACTTGAAGCATTGTCCGCAATCCATGAGATCAGCTGTTCGCACTGTTGTGGTTTCAACAGTCCTCTACCACGTGTCCCTGTAAGTTGAAACATGAAGCTAGGGAGTGTAGCTCTGCGGCGTTCCACAGCTCCCTCATCCAGCAGGTACTGTCTCACCCTGCCCAGGACCACGGCCTCTGCCCCCTGCAGTAATTGAATGCCCACGCCCACACCTCGTCCTCGACCCTTAGCCCTGGGGTTTCAACATTTTTTGTATATAAGTGTATGATATAAAAAAAAAATTAAACGGGCCTGGTGTACTGAAACCCACAAACTTGTTCAGTCTGGTAGAATTAAGTGACGTACAGAAAGTGTCACCTGGACAGATTATACGGATTGGAGCGAGTGTGCTGAACTGTGACACACAGAAAGGTTACACGCAGCTGAGTAAAATGGATTTGTATCACTGAGCTAAAACAACAAAAAAAATTATTTTTTTTTAAATTTTGTTTTTTATATTTTTTTTTTAATTTTGTTTTTTGGGAACGTGACATGCAGGAAACTTTCGGAGACCTAACTCACACCCTGTTAACGGTGCTTATTTAGACTGCGACCCAGACAAATGTCGCACAGAGAGTTTTGGATCAAGCTGTAGATGATATTGGTAGCAAATGACTTGGTTGTATTCTCTGACGTACAGAAAGCGTCACCTGGACAGTATATACGGATTGGAGGCGAGTGTGCTGAACTGTGACACCACAGAAAGGTTACACGCAGCTGAGTAAAATGGATTGTATCACTGAGCTAAAACAACAAAAAAACTAATTTTTTTTAATATTTAGTTGTTTTTTTTTAAATTTGTTTTTGGGAACGTGACGTGCAGGAACTATCGGAGACCTAACTCACACCCTGTTAACGGTGCTTATTTAGACTGCGACCCAGACAAATATCGCACAGAGAGTTTTCTGGATCAAGCTGTAGATGATATTGGTAGCAAATGACTTGGTTGTATTCTGTGACATACAGAAAGTGTCACCTGGACAGTGTATACGGATCGGAGTGAGTGTGCTGAACTGTGACACACAGAAAGGTTACACGCAGCTGAGTAAAATGGATTTGTATCACTGAGCTAAAACAACTAAAAAACTAATTTTTTTTATATTTTGTTTTATATTTTTTTTTAAATTTTGTTTTTTTGGGAACGTGACGTGCAGGAACTATCGTAGAACTGACTGACACCCTGTTAACGGTGGCTATTTAGACTGCGACCCAGACAAATGTCGCACAGAGAGTTTTCTGGATCAAGCTGTAGATGATATTGGTAGCAAATGACTTGGTTGTATTCTGTGACGTACAGAAAGTGTCACCTGGACAGTATATACGGATTGGAGCGAGTGTGCTGAACTGTGACACACAGAAAGGTTACACGCAGCTGAGTAAAATGGATTTGTATCACTGAGCTAAAACAACAAAAAAACTAATTTTTTTAATATTTAGTTGTTTTTTTTTTAAATTTTGTTTTTTGGGAACGTGACGTGCAGGAACTATCGGAGACCTAACTCACACCCTGTTAACGGTGCTTATTTAGACTGCGACCCAGACAAATATCGCACAGAGAGTTTTCTGGATCAAGCTGTAGATGATATTGGTAGCAAATGACTTGGTTGTATTCTGTGACATACAGAAAGTGTCACCTGGACAGTGTATACGGATCGGAGTGAGTGTGCTGAACTGTGACACACAGAAAGGTTACACGCAGCTGAGTAAAATGGATTTGTATCACTGAGCTAAAACAACTAAAAAACTAATTTTTTTTTATATTTTGTTTTTATATTTTTTTTTAAATTTTGTTTTTTTTGGGAACGTGACGTGCAGGAACTATCGTAGAACTGACTGACACCCTGTTAACGGTGGCTATTTAGACTGCGACCCAGACAAATGTCGCACAGAGAGTTTTCTGGATCAAGCTGTAGATGATATTGGTAGCAAATGACTTGGTTGTATTCTGTGACGTACAGAAAGTGTCACCTGGACAGTATATACGGATTGGAGCGAGTGTGCTGAACTGTGACACACAGAAAGGTTACACGCAGCTGAGTAAAATGGATTTGTATCACTGAGCTAAAACAACTGAAAAAAATTTTTTTTTTTAATTTTGTTTTTTGGGAACGTGACGTGCAAGAACTATCATAGAACTGACTGACACCCTGTTAACGGTGGCTATTTAGACTGCGACCCAGACAAATGTCGCACAGAGAGTTTTCTGGATCAAGCTGTATACGTTATTGGTAGCAAATGACTTGGTTGTATTCTGTGACGTACAGAAAGTGTCACCTGGACAGTATATATGGATTGGAGTGAGTGTGCTGAACTGTGACACACAGAATGGTTCCACACTGCTGTGTGCAATGGATTTGTATCACTGAGATAGAACAATAAAAAAAAAAAAAACAGGGTTAGATATGGCGATAGCTGCACTACTAGTGCCAGCCAGCCAGCCAAGCCAGGAGACAAAAAAAAATTTCTTCTAGCCCTTAGAAGGGCTGTTGGGTTCTTTGTGGGTGATTCCTGACTAACAGAGAACTAAATGCAGGCCCTAACACTGTCCCTGAAAGGCTCTATCCCTAACGACATCCAGACGGCATCTGAGCCGAGCACCGCGGCCAGTCACTAGTATATTCCAGGGTCACCTGATCAGGCCAGCCAACCCCTGCTATCGACATGTAAGGGCCCCACGTGATGCTGGGTGTACCGTAGAGTCTCCTGGCTTGTGATTGGCTGTGTTTATAGGCGCCAAAAAAGCACGATGCGGAAGTTGCCATTTCCTCGAGTATGGCGAGATACTCGTCCGAGCAGCGAGCACTTACGAGTACCCTAATACCCGAACGAGCACCAAGCTCGGACGAATATGCTCGCTCATCTCTAATAGGGAATATGTTTTATCAAATAAGATTTAAGCAACATGAAAAATGGCACATAGTGGTCCCTCAAGATACATCATTCTCAGCTTACAATACTTTCAATGTACAATGGCTCTTCTAAGGCAATTGAAACTTGACACCACATTCAACATAACGTTCCACAGCCAATTCCATGACAAATGTAAGACCTGTATTAGTGAAGTATGTGGACTGATAGGATAACTAGAAGCACCTCTCTACAGTACAGTGGGGTACCACATGTTCTGATCTTTTCTTTGCTTGTGCCAGGGCAGCTCCATGTTATTTTCTTCTAGTAAATTGCAGGTACAGTGGTTCTTAAATGTTTGTCAACTCTTCAGAATTTTCTATATTTCTACATAGATTTGACCAGTTGAGGTAGCAGACACTACCCGAACCAGGAGCCTGAGGGGGTCCAAAGACCCTTGTGCCGCATAAGAAGACACCGATATTATAGAGAGTGCATACTGGTCAAGTTACTCCTCTGGCTAAAGGGAAGAGGTTAGGTCAAAATTTGGCATGGGGGTGCAGTTTAAAATTGAGGGAGGCCTAAGCTGAACTCTTGCACCAGGACCCATAAATCTTTAGCTACGCCCCTGGGGGATGGATACATAAAGAGAGAGTTGAAAAGGTATGAAGAACCAGGGCTGGGGATCATTTCTTGGGGTCTCACTGGAAGTGAAGATTCGTCTTGGTTTCTGCCTGCCCTGGCACCAGATCCTATGCCTATCCACATGAGTGTTAGGTATCTGGCTTATGCTCTTTAATTTTAAGAAACTGTTGAGCATTGTACGTTTGTATTGTATACTTTTGTTACTCCTTTCCTTGTATATATAAGCATTGTGGCTCTCTTTTCATATTAAACACCCTTTAATGAGTTCTGTATTATGTTCTCGAGCAAATCCATGTGCTAAGCTGGGAGCACATAAGGCTACCTGTTTAGGTTATAGTTTGGGGAAAATAGTACTAATCGAGTAACATAAACTGAATTTATGTGGAGATAGGAAGGAGTAATAGAAGGCTTACTGTAAGAGTGTGAGCTCTTGAAACAAGTGGTGGCAGTGTTGAGGTATTGCTGGGGAATAATACTTATTTAGATAGATCAAGCATTTTTGTATTGGTCGCCTAGCCACACCAATGATCATAGATGCTGCTTTGACACTCTCATGGACAGAACATTTTGTGAATAATCTATATGAGGCAGTAAATGTCTTTATGTAACATTTGCTGCTCTTGTGCTGCTGATCCAGAGCTGCTCAAACATTATACCCGTGAACAAGGGAGGCAGATATGTAAAGCCTACTTCTGAAACCTATACCCTATAGATTAATCTATGTGCTGCTCTTCATTAAGAGATTATGTTATCACAGCTCTTGCAGGTCACTGTAAGTTTATTGGAACACTGCCGCTTGCCACTAAGAAGGTTGGAAGAGGAAGAATCCTACAGAGTCACCCTCATAGAAATCTCTGGTGTCTTCATGTGTCTTCATTATGATGAAAGGTCGCTCAGCTTCTTAACTGAGAGCGCTAACCACAAATCCTATTTTGTCTGGAAAGCTGTATAGTTGCAAAATCATTCTAACATGCCAAACGGATAAAAGTCACAGACTGTATGGCGGTTATGTAATGATAAATACCAGAACATTACACAAATCCCATACAAATATTATACATACTTTTAGATGGATAAACAGACAGTCAGATAGAAAGATGATAGATAGATAGATAGATAGATAGATAGATAGATAGATAGATAGATAGATAGATAGATAATAGATTTGCGTTTGTTTTGGGAGCAAGTTTTTTCTGCATAATTTAAAGTGGAACTGTTAATTCAATATACTGTTCCAATATTCAGTTAGTATTTTATGGAGCAGGGGGAGCTGAGCAGAATTATATACAGATGTGTTTGGAAAGATGCATTATCTTTTAATATTATAAAAATGAGTTTCTGTCTGTCTGTTCTCTATGCGCGACCAAACTACTGGACCGATTTTCACCAAATTCGGCACACAGGTACATCAGGTGCCCGGGAAGGTTTTAGACCAGGTCTCATCTCTCTAGGACATAACGTTCCTGAGATATTCCCAAAATATGACCTGCATTAGCCAATATTAGCCTGACAGCATTGGTTTTAAACCCCAACTGCCATTCTCTGCACAGACACACACAGGGAGGGCAGGTTTCCATAACAACACAGCCAGGTAATTAGCAGCCAGCTGAGGATCTCAGGTAACAATCCAGTCATTTCTATTCAATGCTTTAAAGGGGCAGAGGGCTGTGGATGATACTGTTAAAGGGGTATTCCAGTTACCATAAATATAACTTATGTTTTAGACTAATTTTAGACTATGACCGTTCAGTAGTAAATCTTCCACTGCTACCCATTGCGTGTCCTCATAAATTACCATGGCACTGACCTGTGATTCACACCACTCTCAAAAGAAGGACTTACAACACCTGCTCCAGGTTTCGCTAAGCCACACCCCAACTCTGTCAGGCCATGCCCCTTCCCCCTCCGCAGCCAATTGGGATTGAAAAAATGAAGGTAAAAATAAACTTCTGTCAGCTGCAGGGGTGGGAGGGTGAGTTTCTCTCTGTAACAACACACAGAAACATTAGATGAAATAGACTAATATTAGACTACTACCGTTCAGAAGTAATAAAAGATGTTTTCTTCCACTAAAAGGACTTAAAAGCAACCCCCCCCCACCACCACCACCACAAGGTCCCGCTAAACCATGCCCCCGGTCAGGCCATGCCCTCTCCCACTCCTCAGCCAATGGGGATTGAAAAAATGAAGGTAAAAATCAACTTCTGTCAGCTACAGGAATGGGTGGGAAGGAGACTTTCTCTCTGCAATGACACACATACAAATATTAAATGAAATAGATTAAATATACCCGTGCGAAGCAATGTTTTCTTCCACTGCTACCCACTGTGTTTCCTCAAATTACCATGGCATTCACTATAATTCAGGCCACCCTGAAAAGAAGGACCTAAAAGCACCCCCCCCAAGGTCACGGTAAACCACGCCCCCGACCCGTTCAGGTCATGCCCCCTCCCACTCCGCAGCCAATGGGGATTGAAAAAATGAAGGTAAAAATCAACTTCTCAGCTGCATTGACTTTCTCTCTGCAACAACACACAGAAACATTAAATGAAATAGATGAAATATACCCAGGTGAAGCCGGGTCTTTCTGCTAGTAATTTATATATTTAACAGGACACAACCATTAAAAATATATATTTACAGCTCATATGTGAATATTCTATGTCACTCCATATATTCTACTTCCTGCCCTGGCTCTTTAACTTCCTCTTTGTATGGCAGACAGCCAGGGTTTTTCTGAGACTTTTTATCCTCTGGCGCCGCGGCCTTCTAACTGATTTCCCTAAGCCACTGACAACAGTGGCCTAGGAGCAGCTCAGCCCCATAGAAGTGAATGGGGCTGAGCTGCTATACCAAGCATGGCTGCTATATAATGTACGGCACTGTGCTTGGTAAGCTGAGAGAAGGTCATGGCGCTCACAGGAGCGCCGCTGCCTTCTCAAACAGCTGATTGGCGGGGGTCCCAGGTGTCGGCCCCCCACCGATCAGATACTGATGACCTATTCTCTGGATAGGTTATCAGTTATAAAATATTGGAAAAACCTTTTAACTCTGTCAGTCAGACTATTACTGAGGCCAGAGAAAGCCCCCTGTAGTGACTGAATTAGACCATTAAACATTACACTATATTTATCTATGCCTATGAAGAGAAAAATAGAGCTGTCAAACTGTTATTCTACTATTATAATGAGGATTAGCCTTTTGAACACTTTCCTCTTGCAGCAGTAAACTGACAATTGATTACCTGTTTATATAGAGGCCTTATCACATGTGTTGACCACTACAGAAGGACAATATTTTGTATTTCATTTTCTATGGCATGATACTAATGAAAACGAAAACGAAAAAAAAAACAGCTAAAAATTCAGAAAAAATATCCCCTTTTGATGAGTGTCCATTTAAATCCCTGTCCCATTCACTTCAAAAGCAGCAGTGCTTCAGTAATCAGTTCCATCCACTACACAAATGGACAAAGGTGTATATCTCCAGCACCTATTTCCAGCTCCGGAGCTACTCCTAAAAGTACGGCCACACAGTCAGTTTTCTGCATGCAGTTTTGGAAGTCAAAACCAGAAGTGAATTCAAAAAAGGGAAGTCACACCTGTTCTTCGTACTTTCTTTCCTTTTATGAACCACTCCTGATTTTGACTTCCAAACCTGCATGCAGAAACCTGACCATGTGGCTGTACCCTAAATAGCTGATTTTCAGGTATGTGGGTTGTTGGACCCATGCCAATGTGATATTAATGGCCTGCCCTAAGAATAGGCCAGTGATATAAAATTCCTGGACACCTCCATCAATGTTCTTAATCACATTAACATTATGTAGTGGAAGAAGGTTATTGCAGCACTGCTACAATCCAGCTGTGCAGTAACCGGTTACATCCACTACACAATGGATGGTGTTCTGTACCTCCAGAGCCTATCTCCATTGCCAAAGCATCTCCCAAACAGCTGATCAGCAGGGACCCGAGATGTCGCACCCGCGCCGATCTAATGTTAATGGCATATGCTCTATTTTGGTGTCTTTTTATTACTTTTGTGGGGTTTTTGGTGGGTTTTTTTCTGTCTTTTTTTCTATACTATTAAGGCAGAAATGCCGCCTCCAAATTTTTGGCATTTTTCTCCCCTTGAGTTGCATGCTTTGAGTGTGACTTTTTGTCTGTTTCTGGTGTTTTTGTCCCATAGACATATATTTTTTACCTGCTTTTGTGTTCTTTTATAATGTTTTTAAATTACCTTTTTTTAAGAGGAGGATACATATTTTCCTGTAAAAAAATGCATGGCTTGAAAAACAATAAAATATGCATGTGCTGAAAAACACAATTTGTTTAAAAAACACCCCAAAAATGCCACCAGAAATAGCAAAAAGAAAATTCAGCACAAGCTTAGCATTTCCGAATGCATTTTTTTTTTTTTTTGCAAACCAAAAAAATGTAGTATGGCAGCAACCTCACTTCTATTTAGGCTCCATTCACGCGTCCTGTTTTTCTTTCCTGATTCGATCCTGATTTTTTCGGGACCTATTGAAATGAATGGATCCAGATCAGGATCGAATCAGGAAAGAAAAACAGGACGTGCGAATGGAGCCTTAGTGTAGTAGTGTCAGCAATGACAAGGCCTACAAGAAGTACTGAATTTGCCCTACTTTCAGTGTTTTTCAAATTCCAAAGTAGTGAACCCTTATCCTATTCTCTTGTGCTAACAACAAAGAAAATCTATATACCATCAACTTTTGATAAATTATGTATTGTTCACTTAACACGTACATAGGCTTTCATATGTAGTTAGGAAAATACCGCAGTCTATACCATATTTTATTAATACTACACAATTTTGTACTATATTTAATTTCATTGCCTCAAGAAAAAGTTGCTAGATGTTTCAACCAGATGGGAGTTTCAACTGGGACAGATGTACATGATCTATCAATATAACCGAGACAGAATAAGGGCTGCAATGCAAAGTACTATTAACCAGTCCTAATAAAAGAAAGGTAAAGTATAGTTTACTGCAGCACATTCTGGAGTGTGATTTATTTGTCCCAATGTTTGAGTTCAAGTAGTACCAAGTTGTGGCACTAATTTCTAACCTGATAAAAGCTGCAAGTGTGCATTGTATTCCCCACATCAAATGAGGAAGAAATGTCAGCTGCTGAACTAGCCCAGGTTATACCTGCCAAGGTTGATCTCTACTTTTTTTTTGCAAGTGAAAGCTTTTGGAAATCAGTTGCAAACAAGTGTCTAAGAAAGTGACATGGAGGGAACTTGATAAATAAGACCATTTTGTATTTCAGTTCCTCCCAATTGCTGCCATTGAATAAAAGCATTTAATTTACATCCATAGACTGAAAACCTGTGCATGTTCATCCAGACTAGCCAATGCTAGTAAGCTAACTACTCAAAGCATCACCTAGACTGGTTAGAAATTAGTTTTAATTTTAACTAAAAAACAAGCCGATACTTGGTGTAAATTGTAGGAATTCATTATTATTTAAATGTGTTTTGTCTTAATGAGGTTTCATTATTGTATAATGGGAAGTTTGGAAACTTAATATACTTTGTGTTTCAGTTCCTCACCACTTTTTACTATCAGTGATCGGAAACATTCTTGCTGACATTCAGGAGTGCCCCCTCCCCCGTATACGGTGGGCATCCACTGCAGTTTTCCGTAGAAGGTTTACATTGGGGAATACATCTGACAGAAGCGGAAAACGATTTGTAGACAGAGCCTTATATATATATATATATATATATATATATATATCTTAATATGATGACTAGCAATAAAAGTGAATTTCCCTGGTACTAATTAAATTACACAAATATTTCTAGATTTCTCATCTCAGAATAAATATGTTTACTCATATTAACAGGAGGTACAAAAGTAAAATTTGCTGCTACTGTTCGATATATAGATTTATTTTGAATGTAACTATAGGTAACATTTCCAGGAAAGGACGCATAATAATGAAGAGATCTCTACATACATGTGAAGTACAGGGCTGATTCTAGCTTCGTTAGAAAAAGACTGTCATGTACTATATGATGTCCAGGAATGTCCAGCAGGGAAAAGTTTTAAGCAAAGAACTAAGAGTGGGTTAAAAAAAAAAAAAAAAAAAAAAAAAAGAACCGATATTCATCTCACCATTCCCCTGCTCCTCCTAGTCAGACACTAACCATGTAACTGCTGGAAGTTCCTGTCTCAGTGCATAAGAAATTCCAGCAAACGTCCATCCAGCCAACCACCAGGCATAAACCTGAAATCTTGCAACTTTCACTGTGGTCACCGACTCATAGGCTGACACTTCTTGATCTGTAGAGATCACTTCTCAGTAGATATCACATTACCATCAGGATTACAATGAAAGATAACACCTCTAGTACAATGCTGGAGGCAGATAATACAGGATCCACCACTAATAATGGATGATTCCATAGCTTCCTTTCTAGCCCTCCCTGCACAATGACCTCTGCACAGGTCAGAGGGCATGCCTAGAAAATTCTTCTATAAAAGAACAGCAGCTCAGGCAGGATCACTGCCCCAAAAATTATATACAGAAAATAACATAAAGTAATCTACAATTAGATCAGTATTTGGTTTTAATTACTAAAAAATGTAGACCTCAACTCCAGTCCTCAGGGCCCTGTCATGATTTGAGAATATCCCACAGAATGAATACCTGTGGTAAGTCCTAATGGATGGACACTAATTATATACATATATATATATATATATACATTATATACATCAGAGATGCTTTTGTCACATATATCCTAGGCATCTTTTTGCCAATTTATTTGGAGGATACTGAAAATAAAAAAATATTTTACTTGCATCTAAACTTGAGTGTGCAGTGGTATTTTGATTATAGCCCTGATCTCTGTCTGTAAATTCAGATTTGCACCTACTGTACTTACCTTGACCTTGGCCTATTTTCCTATTAAAAGTAAAGCCTGATCCCTTGCTGTATTGCACCAGTGTCTCTGACTCCTGTGGGTCAGCTGGCAACTATACCAGGGCTATTCCAAGAGGTAGCAACCTGCTGCCTCCTCTGCAGCAAAGCTCAGATCCCTGGGGTTAAATGGTGAAAACCAGGAGACCGCCATGACAACCCCCTCAGGATAAGTCCAAAGTCAAACCGCTTGTTTGGCAGAGTGGGTCCGCACCCATTGTCTGCTATAATACAGCTTATAAAGCATAAAAAAGGTACGAAATAACACTTACCATATTTTTAGCCTTACAAGACGCCCCAGCCCATAAGACGCACCTAGGTTTTAGAGGAGGACAATAAGAAAAAACTATTTTCCATTAGATCTCCGGTCAGACCAGCAATCAGACACCCAATGTTAATCAGACCTCAGATCAGATCCCCAATCAGACCTCAGCTCAGACCCCAATGTGAATGACCCCAATCAGACCTTAGATAAGAGCTCCATGCCTCTTATCAGCCCCCATATGAGCTTCCATGTCTCTCTTCAGCCCCCATATGAGCTCCCAGGCCTCTGTTCAGCCCCCATTTCAGCCCCCATGCCTATAATTAGCCCCCATATCAGCCCCCCATGCCTGTAATTAGCCCCCATATCAGCCCCCATGCCTGTAATTAGCCTCCATATCAGCCCCCATGCCTCACTTCAGCCCCCATGCCTCTTATTAGCCCCCATTCATTATGAGCCCAGCATGCCTCTCATCAGCCGCCAAGCTTTTTGCCAGCCCTTAGCATAGAGAAGTTAAAATAAAAAAAAAAACTTACCTCTCCTGCTCCAGACGCCACCGTTCCTCCAGCTTGCTCTGTATGCCGTGGCTATGCTGTGAAGTGGCGCCCACAGCGTGAGGTCACAGCACCCTCATGCTGTGCACAGCAACTGCAGAGCCAACAGCCGAGGACCAGGAAGTGGTTAGTACAGAGCCTTCACCGCTTCCTGGTCCTCTGGTACTAATGAGCTCTTCCATAATGGAAGCGCTGATTAGTATTCGCCCCATAAGACGCAGGGACATTTTTCTCCTATTTTTTGGGGAAAAAGTGTGTCTTAAGGGACGAAAAATACGGTAATAAAAAATGCCACCAAAATGCCACAGAAAACGCCATAAAAACACTTAAAATTATTTTAAAAAACTACTGGCATTTTAAAACACTGTAAAATAAAACTGTGTGAAGGAACCTTTAGGATGGTTTCACAAACAAGATTTTTCTGAAAAAAATTATATGTTTTCTGTGTTGTTTTTTATGACAATTTTAACACCGCTTTTGTTTTGCAGTGTTTTTAGTGACCCGATATTCCTTCCTTCTTATCGTGCAGGCTAAAACACACTACATATATTTTCCCAAATGTACTATTGTATTGCTGAGTTCTGAATTACTCAATACAAATTTAGTGAATTCTGGTGTACTTTTTGTCCAACTTTTGGGTCCGAATCCGTGATGCAGGGAGCACGCGGCCAGTGCCAGCATATTGCAGACCCGCTATTCGAGGGCCGCAATACGGCCACAACCGGGCAGCAGCCTGTGTGCATGAGGCCTAAATGTGTACCTGATTTATCATCCAGCATCAGTGACTGTCCCGAAGCGGCACTGATCGTGCACACGGGCGTGCACAGCATCATAGATTACAATGATACTGTGCACGTTGGGCCACCCGAGGGTCTATTGTTCTGTACTCATAATATCATATGAGTGGGGGACAATAGTCCCGCGGGAGGCCCGACGTGCACAGCATCATTTTAATCTATAATGCTGTGCGCTTCCGTGCGCACGACCAATGCCGCTCCGGGACATATGGTCCACTCATGGACTTTATTTCTCGGAGGTCATACGGTCGTGTGCAAGAGCCAGAGACAGATTTTGGCACATCCTATGTTAAAAAGCTATTTTAGCTTCAGGTTGGTTCAAAATACAATGTAATATTCTGATTGTATAAAGCCGTGTGGTGCACTCTGTTGCATGTAGACATCATGTACTGAATGATATCACATCTACTCCTCAGACTCCTCAACTAAATCACAGCTTTTTTTTTTACAATATGTCACCCCTGAAGCCAATCACTGGCCTCTTTGGTGTACTGTGTACTGCTGAAGCCAATGATTGGCTGCAGTGGTCACATGTTGATGGGATGTCACCACTGCAGTTCGGTAAACAGAGCCCTGCTGGAAGAACCGGAGCATGGAAGCTGTTGGGAAAGTAGTAATCTATTCTTTATTGCAGGTGGATCACGGTTGTTCAGTTTCCTTCTGAAACCGGACAACCCTGTCCATTGATTGTCAATGATTGATGACATTGATGAAAAAGCTACCATACCACAAATGGTATAAAAATGCTTGTTACATATAAAAAAGATGATATTTCTATGTATTTAAAAAAACTGAAAGTAAGACTGTGTGAAGAAGGCCTACGATGTTAATGTTTCAACAATTAAATGCTTGAATGTAATGATGACTGAGGATTGTTTGCCATATGATGGTTCATTAGATAAATGGTTGTTATAAAGAACGCGTGCTCAGACCACAAGAATACATTTCCCACATATAAATTAGCTTTGAGTAGAAATCTCCCTGGTATACTCATAGTGAAAAACAGTATTCTCTGTGCCTTAATTAACATATTTGATTAACTTGCTCTTGGAAGAAAATGTTTTATGGAGCTGGAAGAGGTAATTACTTCTCATATCATTCCTTAAGGAAATATATGTACAACTCATTGCTGTCAGTAGTTTAGCATTAAAAGTGGCTGTGGAGAACTTTTAATGTGACTTGAAGTGATCTTAGGTGTCAGTTCTTAGCCATATGAAATGAAATATAAGTGGATTATTAAATAATATATATCTTTGAGAAAGCCATTCACATCTAAATCCTATTGGACCTCATATTTATCATAGAGTGTCATAACACCTGTTGCTATTGAATTTTGTCAGAATTCACAGGCTTTACATACGTGTAGTCTATTAACTGCAGCATATCTGCATATATTTAAAGGGAACCTGTCATCTCCGAAACACCCCCTGAACTAGAATAAGCGTTGTATAGTGTTAGTGATGCTGAATCCGAATATGTAAGTTTTATCTTCATACTCACTTCCATTCTGACGCTGTGCTCCCACAAACCAGCAGTAAAATGCACTCAGTGGACTCTTCTTTGAGTCCTCTCCATTATGTGAGTGAGCACTGGAGTCCAGTAAGTGTATTTTACTGCAGGTTTGTGGGAGCACAGCGTCGGAATGGAAGTGAGTATGAAGATAAAACTTACATATTCGGATTCAGCATCACTTACACTATACACCGCTTACTCTAGTTCAGGGGGTGTTTTGGAGATGACAGGTTCCCTTTAAGTTCTCATAGACAGAAGAGTATTCTCCACACAACCTCCAAGTTGTATGAAGCTGTAATAAAGCACCCATAACTTCTATGATCCCTTGATGAAACATTTTGATAGTAGTTGTTCTTTCAGTTTGCATTGTCAAGTGGTGCACCAAATTTATCCAAAGTCTAGAAATGCTACTTCAGTTTTTCTACACCACTCCCCGTACTGGAGTAAATTAGAGATTTTCTTGTGACATTTTAAAGAAGTTGCAGTGATAAATCTGGAATTAAACTAATAAACATACATAAACATGCATACTTCCCCACTCATATTTCAAAAGAGAGGATGGTGGCATAAAATTTTGCAAAAATTTTGAAATTTTGGCACAAAAAGAGACTTTCACCAAAATGTGCAACTTTTTTATGCCAGTTTGGGATACATTCCCACCAGATCTTTCCTGTTTGTATTCCGAAAGAAAAGTACTGATAGTGTACTGATAGTGTACTGTGCTTATAGAGAACAATTCATTCAGTTCGAGAAATCCGCAGCGTGTAGGAGGGCCAAGCCCCGTTCTGGACAGAAGAGGCACGGAGCAGTAACATGATTGATAATGCTCCGTGCCTCTCTGTGATCTTTTTACTACAAAATCAAGTGACAACTTTATCTCTCTGTGATTTTGCAGTAAAAAGATTACAGAGAGGCACAGAGCATTATCAATCATGTTACTGCTCCATGCCTCTTCTGTCCAGAACGGGGCTTGGCTCTCCTACTCGCTGTGGATTTCTCGGACTGAATCCGCTCGTGTAAAAAAGCCCCAAGGCTGAGTTCACACTTCAGTTGTTGTGAGCCAAAACCAGGTGAGGATCAAAAACACAGAATAGGTGCAAATCAAATTATACCTGATCTCTGAGTAGGCTTCTCTACTGGTTTTAGCTCACAATAACTGATAGAAACAAGTGACCAAATAACTGAAGAGTAAACTCAGCCTAACACTGTATTTGCATACATTGGATTATTTGACTGTATTCCTAGGATGTCTTTCTTAGCATCTTCTGGTACATTAGTATGCCTTATTTCCACTGTATCAAAAAGAAGAGCCTTCTGCAAACTGGAAAAGAAACAGATTTGACAGAATTTTGCCTTATAAATATGGAGCATACATAATCAAGTCAGGCTCTACAATATACATTTAATTTGCATTGGTATTTGCATATTCCTGGCTTATACGTCATGTCCATAGTGTTATTCTGCTGGGCTGACATACATCAGTATGCAAAAAAGGCATATAGCAATACATATATATATATATATATATATATATATAATCTATGAACTACACTATGTTCCAAATTATTATGCAAATTGGATTTAAGTGTCATAAAGATTACATTTTTTGTTGTTCAATGAAACTCATTGATGGTATTGTGTCTCAGGGCTCTTTGGATCACTGAAATCAATCTCAGATACCTGTGATTAGTTTGCCCGGTGAGCCCAATTAAAGGAAAACTGGATGTTCCACAATATTAAGCAGGCCACTGTTTTCAAGTAAAATGGGAAAGAAAAAGGATCTCTCTGCTGCCAAAAAGCATCAAATAGTGCAATGCCTTGGACAAGGGATGAAAACATTAGATATTTCACGAACACTTAAGCGTGATCATCGTACTGTGAAGAGATTTGTGGCTGATTCAGAGCACAGACGTGTTCGTGCTGATAAAGGCAGAATGAGGAAGGTTTCTGCCGGGCAAGTTCATCGGATTAAGAGAGCAGCTGCTAAAAAAACCATTACAATCCAGCAAACAGATATTTGAAGCTGCTGGTGCCTCTGGAGTCCCTCGAACCTCAAGGTGTAGGATCCTTCAAAGGCTTGCTGTGGTGCATAAACCTACTATTTGGCCACCCCTAACCAGTGCTCAGACATACATGAAGACTAATTTTCAAACAGTCTGGTTTACTTATGAGTGCCATGCAACCCTGGATGGTCCAGATGGATGGAGTAGTGGATGGTTGGTGGATGGCCACCATGTCCCAACAAGGCTGCGATGTCAGCAAGGAGGTGGAGGAGTCATGTTTTGGGCCAGAACCATGGGGAGAGAGCTGATAGGCCCCTTTAGGATTCCTGAAGGTGTGAAAATGACCTCTGCAAAGTATATAGAGTTTCTGACAGCCAACTTTCTTCCATGGTACAAAAAGCAGAAACGTGCCTTCAGGAGCAAAATCATCTTCATGCATAACAATGCACCATCTCATGCTGCAAAGAATACCTCTGTGTGATTGGCTGCTATGGGCATAAAAGGAGATAAACTCATGGTGTGGCCTTTGGAGTATCATCAAGCAAAAGATCTATGAGGGTGGGAGGCAGTTCACATCAAAACAGCAGCTCTAGGAGGCTATTCTGACATCATGCAAAGAAATTCAAGCAGAAACTCTCCAAAAACTCATAAGTTCAATGGATGCAAGAATTGTGAAGGTGATATCAAAGAATGGTTCCTATGTTAATATGTAACTTGGCCTGTTAGAATGTTTTGGATTTAAATAGCTTTTTATTTCAGTGAATGTGACCTCCTAATGCTGCAAATTCCACAAATGAGCATTTTCAGTTCTTAAAAACATATAAAATGTTTAGAAACTCTACTGTGCATAATAATTTGGAACAGTGCATTTTGAGTTTTTTTTTAATTTTTGAAGACTATACTGTTATCATTGGGAGGTTTGTTCAATAAAATTCAATGTATACTCTAACGCAGTGATTTTCAACCAGTGTGACACATTGTCGGGTGTGCCACAGGGAAAGTTCCCCTTGTATTTAGAGACCCCCCATCAGACCTCAGATCAGCCCACCCAGCCACATAAGATAAAAATAACAAATCTTACTTACCTGTTCTGCACTTCGGCTGCCCTCCGGTCCGCGCTCTTCTCTCTTCCCTGGCGGCGCGCACTATGACCTGACGCTGCACGCAGCATCAGGTCATAGTGTGCGCGGGCCAGGGAAGAGAGCGGGTGTGGCTGGGTGGGCTGATCTGAGGTCTGATGGGGGCACAATACGCTGATCTGAGGTCTGATGGGGGCACAATATGCAGATCTGAGGTTTGATGGGGCACAATACGCTGATCTGAGGTCTGATGGGGGCACATTAAGCTGATCTGAGTTCTGATGGGGGCACAATACGCTGATCTGAGGTCTGATGGGGGCACAATATGCAGATCTGAGGTTTGATGGGGCACAATACGCTGATCTGAGGTCTGATGGGGGCACAACATGCAGATCTGAGGTTTGATGGGGCACAATACGCTGATCTGAGGTCTGATGGGGGGCACAATACGCTGATCTGAGGTCTGATGGGGCACAATACGCTGATCTAAGGTCTGATGGGGCACAATACGCTGATCTGAGGTCTGATGGGGGCACATTAAGCTGATCTGAGTTCTGATGGGGGCACAATACGCTGATCTGAGGTCTGATGGGGGCACAATATGCAGATCTGAGGTTTGATGGGGCACAATACGCTGATCTGAGGTCTGATGGGGGGCACAATACGCTGATCTGAGGTCTGATGGGGCACAATACGCTGATCTAAGGTCTGATGGGGCACAATACGCTGATCTGAGGTCTGATGGGGGCACATTAAGCTGATCTGAGTTCTGATGGGGGCACAATACGCTGATCTGAGGTCTGATGGGGGCACAATATGCAGATCTGAGGTTTGATGGGGCACAATACGCTGATCTGAGGTCTGATGGGGGGCACAATACGCTGATCTGAGGTCTGATGGGGGCACAGTAGGCTGATCTGAGGTCTGATGGGGGCACAATATGCAGATCTGAGGTTTGATGGGGCACAATACGCTGATCTGAGGTCTGATGGGGGCACAATACGCTGATCTGAGGTCTGATGGGGGGCACAATACGCTGATCTGAGGTCTGATGGGGCACAATACGCTGATCTGAGGTCTGATGGGGGCACATTAAGCTGATCTGAGGTGCTCCCATTTTCAACCACATATCTATGTGAGCTGGGCTTCTCAAGCTTGACTGCGATAAAAACTAAAAACAGGGAGAGACTGAGAACTGTTGAGGAAGAGCTTCGTGTGTGTCTTTCCACCATTCCTGCCAGGATATCCCTTTTGTGTTCATCGAAACAGGCCCAGGTTTCACACTGAGTGAGTATAAATACATTTAGAATCTATATTATTAACTATATGTATAATATGTACTGTTTTAGTGTCATTTTGTGCCATTTTGGTTGGTGGTGTGCCCCGGGATTTTTTAAGTGTAAAAAGTGTGCCGCGGCTCAAAAAAGGTTGAAAATCACTGCTCTAACGGGTGATGACTTTTATTATACTGACTGTCATTTGCACCGACCATTTAGGAAAATCAGAGATAAATATCATTTGCATAATAATTTGGAACATAGTGTATGTATAGACATTTATACATTGAATATATGCAATGGAAAATATATGCCCTGGAACTGCCAAAAGTACAGAGAAGAGCAACTAAACTGCCACTTTACAAAGCTTTCCTAAGGCTTCATCTGGAATATGCAGTTCAGTTCTGGGCACCAGTTCATAGAAAGGATGCTTTGGAGCTGGAAAAAGTACAAAGAATAGCGACTAAGCTCATAAGGGGCATGGAGGATCTTAGTTTAAAAGAATTATACAAATTAAGGGCCCGTTCACACGACCGTGTGAATGGGTCCGCATCTATTCCGCAATTTTGCGGAATAGATGCAGCCCCATTCATTTCAATGGGTGGCATTAGATCACGGACAGGCGCGGCTCCATGAAGAAAGATATAACATGTTCTATTCTTGTCCGCAATTGCGGACAAGAATAGGCATTTTGTATAGGATGCTGTTCATCTGTGTTTTTGAGGATCCGCATTTTTGCAGACATGGCCATTTGAAGAATAATATAAAAGAATAATATATTTTTTTGTCTTGAGAAAAGGCGTCTAAGGAGGACATGATTCACCTATTTAAATATACAAATGGCCTGCATAAAAATATGGTGAAAAGCTGTTTCATGTAAAATCCCGACAAAAGGGCACTGCCTCCAACTGGAGAAAAAAAAAGTTCAGTCTCCAGAAGCGACAAGGCTTCTTCACCATAAGAACTTTAAATCTGTGGAATAGTCTACCTCAGGACATGGTAACTACAGGAACAGTGGATAGTTTTTAAAAAGGTTTGAATTAATTCTTATAATTAAATAACTTTAAAAGAAGAAGCCTGGTTTCTCACTCACCTTTCCTTAATTCACACCCCCACCAGTCCATTGGTTAAACCTAATGTGTTATTTCAACTATATTGACTATTTCAAGACGATGAACACAAACACATTGAGAATGAAGCATAAGATGTGACCTATAGCATGTGTCAAAACAATGTACTAGTGACATTATTAAAGGGGTATTCTCATCTTGCTATTTCAGCCTTACCAGCAGCCAGCTCTGCTGTTCACTTCCTGGTTTCCTGCTTCTAAGGCTGGGCGGGCTTAGGCAGTTTGAGTGAAGGGCTGCCACGCCTCCTTATGACATCACACTGAGAGCTCAGTCCTTGCGTGCTCGTTCATGTGGATAGTATGAGTCATCAGCCTGCAGTGTCTGTGAATCACCTCTTTCCTGCTGTGGAATCCTCACTCAGAGCCAAAGTGAGCTAAGCAGACAGTAACAAGTGGCTCTCTTGCATTCTAATATAGTTTTACACACAAAGCATGTTTTATCTTTTACAAGCCCATTCTTACCATAAAAACAATAATTTACTATTGTACATTGTCCCCATAGCATGTTAGCTAGTAACCTAATTATCTGTGCTATTGCCTCACATAAAATATTACCATCCCCCAACCACCAGCACTGATGCAGATTTGTTTACATTATAGATCTACTGCTGTTGTTTATACACTTTTGACTATATATATATATATATATATGTAGATGCATATCCAGCATATGCATATATAGGTCTGCTATATCATCCCTCACCAATCCCTTCTAGCTCTTTTGCTCAACAGCTTCCTATACAGCACTGCTACATCTGTCCTCATCTCCCCCAATAGCTAAGCAACTTCTAACTCAGCTCTGCTACATCTGTCTTTCCCTCTCACACTGTGCCTGAACCGCTACCCATACAGCTCTGCTACATCTGTCTTTCCCTCTCACACTGTGCCTGAACCGCTACCTATACAGCTCTGCTACATCTGTCCTTCTCTCTCACACTGTGCCTGAACCGCTACCCATACAGCTCTGCTACATCTGTCTTTCTCTCTCACACTGTGCCTGAACCGCTACCCATACAGCTCTGCTACATCTGTCTTTCTCTCTCACACTGTGGATGAACCACTACCTATACAGCTTCGCTACATCTGTCTTCACCTCCCCCAATAGCTAAGCAACTTCTAACTCAGCTTTGCTACATCTGTCTTTCCCTCTCACACTGTGACTGAACTGCTACCCATACAGCTCTGCTACATCTGTTTTTCTCTCTCACACTGTGCCTGAACTGCTACCCATACAGCTCTGCTACATCTGTCTTTCTCTCACACTGTGGATGAACCGCTACCTATACAGCTCCGCTACATCTGTCTTCACCTCCCCCAATAGATAAACAACTTCTAACTCAGCTTTGCTACATCTGTCTTTCCCTCTCACACTGTGACTGAACTGCTACCCATACAGCTCTGCTACATCTGTCTTTCTCTCTCACACTGTGCCTGAACCGCTACCCATACAGCTCTGCTACATCTGTCTTTCTCTCTCACAATGTGCCTGAACCGCTACCCATACAGCTTTGCTACATCTGTCTTTCTCTCTCACACTGTGCCTGAACCGCTACCTATACAGCTCTGCTACATCTGTCTTTCTCTCTCACACTGTGCCTGAACCGCTACCCAGGGCCGGGACTAGGGGTAGGCGGGGGAGGCGACCGCCTAGGGCACCATCTGGAGGGGGCGCAGCCAGGGCCGGATTATAATTGGAGCATCTGGAGCTACTGCTCCAGGCCCCGGCTCCAATGATTTCATGGGGGGCCCCACACCCCCCTCAGATCAGCCCACCCAGCCACTTTAAAAAAGCATACTTACCTGTTCTGCGCTGCCACTGCCATTAGGTTCCGCGCTCCACTGTCTTCCCTGCCGGCGCGCACTAAGACCTGACGCAGCACAAGACGCTGGTCTGAGGGGGGGGGGCACAAGACGCTGGTCTGAGGGGGCACAAGACCCTGGTCTGAGGGGGGCACAAGACGCTGACCTGAGGTCTGATGGGGGCACATGGGGGCACATTGTGTTGATCTGAGGTCTGATGAGGGCACAAGACGCTGATCTGAGGTCTGATGGGGGCACAAGACGCTGACCTGAGCTCTGATGGGGGCACAAGACGCTGACCTGAGGTCTGATGGGGGCACAAGACGCTGATCTGAGGTCTGATGGGGGCACAATGTGTTGATCTGAGGTTTATTATCCCTGTACAGTGACATCACTGTGTTTATTATCCCTGTACAGTGATATCACTGTGTTTATTATCTCTGTACGGTGACATCACTGTGTTTATTATCCCTGTACTGAGACATCACTGTGTTTATTATCTCTGTACAGTGACATCGCTGTGTGTATTATCCCTGGACTGTGACATCGCTGTGTTTATTATCCCTGTACTGAGACATCACTGTGTTTATTATCCCTGTACTGTGACATCACTGTGTTTATTATCCCTGGACTGTGACATCGCTGTGTTTATTATCCCTGTACTGAGACATCACTGTGTTTATTATCCCTGTACTGTGACATCACTGTGTTTATTATCCCTGGACTGTGACATCACTGTGTTTATTATCCCTGTACTGAGACATCACTGTGTTTATTATCTCTGTACAGTGACATCGCTGTGTGTATTATCCCTGGACTGTGACATCGCTGTGTTTATTATCCCTGTACTGAGACATCACTGTGTTTATTATCCCTGTACTGTGACATCACTGTGTTTATTATCCCTGGACTGTGACATCGCTGTGTTTATTATCCCTGTACTGAGACATCACTGTGTTTATTATCCCTGTACTGTGACATCACTGTGTTTATTATCCCTGGACTGTGACATCGCTGTGTTTATTATCCCTGTACTGAGACATCACTGTGTTTATTATCCTGTACTGTGACATCACGTGTTTATTATCCCTGTGCAGTGACATCGCTGTGTGTATTATCCCAGTGCAGGAAGAGGTAAGTGGTCTGTGTTTGTTTGTTTGTTTTCTATTTTTCAGGGTCGTGAATGCAGAGGACTACGTCGGATTCGGTGGACTACGTCGGACCAGCTTTTTTTTTTTTTTTTAATAAAATGATCAAACAGGGGTCTGGGGGAGTGTTTATTTCAATAAAATGTTTTATACTTGTGTGTGTGTATTTTTTTTTTTACAATACGACAGTTTTAGTAATTATGGCTATCTACAGACAGCCCTGATTACTAATACTGGGCTTAGTGCTTGCCGGTATGGCAGGCCAGCACTAACCCCAACATCTATTACCTCGGCACCCACCGCCACCAAGGGTGCCGGGAAGAGCCGGGTACCCGCAGGACCGGACCTTCTAAATTGAGGGTCTGGCTCTGGGGTGGCTGCAGGCTGGTACCATTAGGCTGGGAAGGGCCAATAACCATGTCCCTTCCCACCCTGGTAGTGCCAGGCTGCCGCTGCTGGTTGTATCTGGCTGGCGAAGGAAAAAAGGGGGGACCCCACGCCATTTTTTAAAATTATTTAATTATTTTTGGGAAAAAATGGCGTGGGGTCCCCCCTTTTTTCCTTCTCCAGCCAGATACAACCAGCAGTGGCAGCCTGGCACTACCAGGGTGGGAAGGGACATGGTTATTGGCCCTTCCCAGCCTAATGGTACCAGCCTGCAGCCGCCCCAGAACCGGACCCTCAATTTTGAAGGTCCGGTCCTGCGGGTACCCGGCTCTTCCTGACACCCCTGGTGGCGGTGGGTGCCGGGGTAATAGATGTTGGGGTTAGTGCTGGCCATACCGGCCAGCACTAAGCCCAGTATTAGTAATCAGGGCCGTCTGTAGATAGCCATGATTACTAAAACTGCAGTGTTGTAAAAAAAAAACCCACACACTTATAAAATATTTTATTGAAATAAATACTCCCCCAGACCCCTGTTTGACCATTTTATTTAAAAAATAAAAAAGCTGGTCCGACGTAGCCCTCTGCATTCACGACCCTGAAAAATAGAAAACAAACAAACAAACACAGACCACTTACCTCCTCAGGCTTCTACTTTGTAGTGATTCCTCCCGTCCAGCAGCTCGCTCAACACTAATAATAAACACAGTGATGTCACCGTACAGGGATAATAAATACAGTGATGTCACAGTACAGAGATAATAAACACAGTGATGTCACAGTACAGAGATAATAAACACAGTGATGTCACAGTACAGGGATAATAAACACAGTGATGTCACATCTGACAATTATATATTCAAGCCATATATTGTAGAGGGTAAGGCCACCTTCACACTAGCGGTAGAACAGATCTGGCAGTTGAAGGGTGCCGCCGTATCCATGCTGCAGCAGGTACGCGTGTGGAGCAGGAGCATTGGTGGGTATAGTGGAAATTTTTTTTTATAATTAGAAAATCTCTCTCTCTATATACATATATATATTTATATTTATATATATATATATATATATATATATATATATTTATATATTTATTATATATATATATATATATATATATATATATATATATATATAATTTTTAAATATATTATATATTATAAATATATAATTATATCTAATAATTATAATACTTTTGCTTGAAATATATCATTGGTGGTATCAGTGGAAAAGTATATATCTTTATAATTATATTTATATTTTTATTTTATATCTAATTTTAATTTCTTCTTCTGGTAGAAATCATTGGTGTATATAGTGGAGCATTTTTTTTTTTGAATACTTACCTATGGAAGATGCGGCTCTCTCTGGATGCTGCCTTCTCCGTCGTCTCCTCCGCGATGTCTGCGTTCGCATAATTTCTCCCTGCGCTCACATACAGAGCTGTATGCGAGCGCAGGGAGAAATTAGCTACTGCGCATGCGCGGCAATACGCTCCCGAGCTCCCAATGCAAATGAGCCGCCGGCCAGGGGAAAAATAACTATCTACTGTGCATGCACGGCCCGCTGCCTTATCGGAACGGTGGTGGCCGTAACCAAGAGATCCTAAAGGTAAACAAGGGGTCAGTGGGGGAGGATTTTATATACCAAAGACTGTTTACTGATAATGAAGACTATTTAGGAAGATTAATAAAATCAACAAAGGAGCTGAATAAATTGCATTTAATGAAATGAGAATACCCCTTTAAAGACTTGTGAGACATTTGTAGAATATGATTGATTTTTGGAGCTTTGGCAATTTGTTATTGATTTGATCAATAGTCCATGACCACAACTTAATTCTAAAATGCTTCAAGACTCATGATAACATGACACAAAGCTCCAAACGACAAAAAAGAGCTCAAATTACTTTATCAACCATTTCATGTATAAATATGGTACAAATTTGTTGTACCAAAGTTCATGAAAAGACACATAAAATAAAATTGCAATTTTATAGGCTTACATATGTATTTGTGTGTAGTCATTTCTAATGGAATGCAGAGAAATCCACCATAACCATACTGTGACAAAACTGAACATTAAAAATACAGAATAAACAATTAAGTAAGGGCAGACGATTTGAGAATTCTGTGGATTTGAGATCAATGACCCCAGTACCTACAAAGGTTTGCGATGGTTTATTGATACATTTTGAAGACCTAATGTAAATACTAATACCTGAATGCCTCTGTTGTCTATATCAGTGGTGACAACCTTTTATCAGACATTGCATGGGTACCACTTAATATCCCTTTACACGGATGGATGGTCAGGCCAGTTATTGAGAAGGTGCATTCTTAGGCTACTTTCTGAGATCCGTCATAGGGTCTCAATACTGGAAAAAAACGCTTCTGTTTTGTCCCCATTCATTGTCAATGGGGACAAAACCTAACTGAACACAACGGAATGCTCCAAAATGCATTCCATTTCGTTTGGTTGCATTCTCATACTGGAGAGCAAACCGCAGCATGCACAATACAAGTCAATCCGTATCCGTTTTCTCTGACACAATCTGACACAATAGAAAATGGATCCGTCCCCCATTGACTTTCAATGGGGTTCATGACGGATCCATCTTGGCTATGTTAAAGATAATACAACCGGATGTGTTCATAACTGATGCAGATTGTTGTATTATCAGTAATGGAAGCATTTTTGCTGAACCCTGCCGGATCCAGCAAAAACGCTAGTGTGAAAATAGCCTAAGGAATGCTTGTTCATGATATTTGCCCCGTATACAGCCTATCTATGAACAAGCAAATGCTTGTTCATGGAGTGAAAGCATCATTTATACAGTAGCCTAAATTAACATTTCTAGGCAATGATCATTCTATGTAAACAACATTCTGCTGCCCAGAAGCAATAAATCTGTATGAGAACAAATGAGAGCAGTGATTGCTTGCCTTGATATAGTGCTCACAATCAGGCAATTATGGGGGACAAACGGTTCATTCCCCATAATATCCTGCACAGTCAACCCATCTAAAGGGGCCTTTAGGCCATTTTTAACACTTTCCATTCTTTAGGCACTATTACATATATCTCAGGGGAAAAAAGCAACTAACTAAGCTATGTATGTAGCTGGATCTTTTTTAGCCCATATTTTCCCCCAATTGAGCTGGCACTGACCTTCAGGCAATAGGGACCCAGCTCAGAATGAGTATTTTTAAAGGTTGGTTTCAGACTTGTGGTTAAATCCCTTTCCTTAGTAACTAGCCATCTTATCTAAACTAGTTCTGACCTCTCCTGTAAATCTCCTTCTAACTATAGTTCCTGCTTCACCTTTGTCGTTTGGTTAGTTAATATTTCCTGCTATCAATTCTTGGTTCCTCTGGTTTCCATCATAGGCATCCCATGACTTTGATTCTGATTCCTGTCAGACTCTTGCCCCTGACCCCTGGCTATGTTTACATGACTCTGCTCCAGCTACAGACGTTTATGTGACTCCTAACATTTTTTTGTAATTGGTCACTGTGTCCAATCATTACTGCTATGAACAGTAAGAGATATATTTTAGCTTTGTGTAACTAATGGGATAATTATGTGTGAATACAATTGTCTGAAACAATGAACTTCAGAAATTCTTTCTAGGCCTGGTCAAACACGGAATGTATTTCTCCACTTACAACTGGATAACATACAATGATCTAATACATCAAAATTTATCTCATTTTCTCTCAAATTTTTCTAATGAATTGAACATTTACCTAATGACTGTTTCATAACATGTTGATATTACAGATGAGCGAATCATTGAAAAAATTATTCGCCGAACATTCGCCGAAGTTTTCCTAAGATTCGTATATTCGACGAATAGATTCCTTGTATTTGCGTACAAAATATACGTTATTATGTGCTATTAGCAAACATTTGCTCACTAATAACGAACGTACAGTTAAAAAATGTATGCAACTTCTTAGACGACGTACGCATGAGCGTACAAATAGCTTACGAATCCTCAGCGAACTACTGTGTATGCGATTACGTAATACGCAAGCAAGTACAACGAGAGGCTGCGGGGTGCACTCCTCAGAGGCAGAGCGAATATTCGAAAATGGCATCCAGACGATCCTCATGATTTAGCTCTGCTGCACAGCTGAAATACATAGTCTGGCTGATGGACCGCCAGGATTACGATTTACGATGGCACACACCGCCAACCGAACCAACATAAAAAGTAGGTGATCCAGCAGGCGATCCGAGGCTTGCGCCATAGTTTTGACACCTTGTGGACCCCGGGCCAGATCCAGTGTAAATGGTCAGATCTGAAATCACCCTCAGAGGCAGTATGTATATTTGAGGTAGAACAAGTAAGGTGCTGTCTATCCGGCTATGGGCATAGTACAATCATTCACAATACTATAAAGTGAATATGAGGACACATTGTGGTACCTGTAAAGAAATACACACAATGGGAAATATACTTGAAAACGTTGCTGAAAGGTAAAAACAGTGCAAACAATCCAGTGCAAACAATATAGTGCAAATACATTATAGGTATAATGTAAACATTTTAAATATCACCTACCTAGTATGCTCACGGACACATTTAAGTCTCTTTTCTTCTGATGCTTGTCATAGAACTGGAGCAGAGTCCCAAACTCAGTTGCAATTTGTAATCCACATAGGTAAAATTGTAATCCAAATGGGTAAAAAAATAGCAGCAAAGGTTCCTTAAAAAAACCATCTTTCAAGGGGCTCCCCAAATAACCTGAAAAGGGGGAAAAAGGGATGAGGCGCACGTCTGCGCAACTTGGTTAAAGCAGCCTCGGGGACCATAGAATTTTGACGAAGGGAGTAGTCCTTCCGTGGCGGAGCGGGAACTCCTGCCGCCTCCGTCGTGTCAGCCAGCAAAGTGAACACCTCAGCGGGCACCTCAACCAACTTCTTAGGCTGCCGGACATATTGAGAGATGTAGATCTCCTCCGGTTCCTTCTCCTCATAGGGGTCGGCGCCCCACACCATGCCTCCCCAGTCAGGACCTCGTTGTGTCGCCATCTTAATTTCCTGAGTTGCCTCGTCTTCCTCGCGTGCTGGATAAGGGGGCGGGGCTACCAGGGAGGAGTCTGCATCGCAAATCAATTGGATTCGTACGCAACAGCGTATAGAGTAACTTATACGTAGCAATAGCGTATAATTGATAGGGCAAACTATGTAGCGAATGCGTACAAAGCCGAAGCGAAGCACCTAATATTCGGATTCGCTTCGCAGCTAAAAAATCCCAAGATTCTATACGAATCAACGAATCGATTCGCTCATCTCTAGTTGATATCAGCTGATATTTGGTTGCTGAAAACATGCACATGAGACTGCAGTATAGCACTGCCAGTGAAATTGAATGGGTTACCATGATGTCACAGTCAAAAAATATCCAAACCTGCTGGACTTTTTGCAGTTGCGGTTTTGCTCTGTTGGTAACATGCGGGTTGCAACACAATCCTGTAATTTTCTATTAATTACGATCTAGGCAGTGTCACGGGCAATGTGTGTACCGGTCAATTCAGCCTGTGCAAGATGTGTACCAGCAGTATTCAATCCTATCCAGCCCTAGTGCGAATCTTCTAATTGGAGAAATTACCAATATGTATTTCCCGTGCCCAGCTTTATTGGTCAGATTTCTTTGAATGTCGGTGGATCATATTATCTAAACTGGCCCTTTTCCAATGCATGGAACTGGCTTGACTTAACATTACTCTACCCTTTTTTTCTGTTTTTGTTTTTCCATAGGTCAAAGTTGAAAATAGTACCTGGTCCTTTTTTAGAATCTGATCTGAGGGGGTTCCAAGTCACTACCATGAAGTTACATGGCCACACTGCTGACTAGTGATTGGTCCATGAGAATCTTAATTATACTGCCACCAGCTACATTAAGGAAGCACCATGTCCACAGTAGAAAACAAACCATATGGTAACAAAACAAAGTAGAATAGAGCAGGGTAAAGATGGTACCATGCAGTGAAAAAGTGAATTACTGTATGTGCCTCTGTCTTTTTAGCCCGACTTAACCAGTTATCAGACATGTTCTAATTCAGCCATTAAACTCAATTATTGAGCAGTTGATATATGCAATTTCCTAATGAAGGCCAGTAGTATAACATTTTGAACAATATGTTAAGTATGCCCTGATAAACCCTGCAACATTTACCTGTATACACATAGAGAATTCTTCTTTACAAGTGTTTTTACATTTCAGTCTTGGTTTAGTCGCAGCAAGGTATGATCAGCCAGCAAGCATTTGTTCATGCATTAAAATCCTACACAGCACATACACTTGTGAACAGATTCTTAGCCAATAATTGGTGTTTTGTACAAAAGAATGTGGCCAATTCACAGCCGGTGGTCAGATTGCCATAGTCAATTGTCTTATTCTAAAATAGTCTCATGCCTATGGCCAGCTTTATTTGCCTCTTGTCTTGTGATCCCATAGGCTTGATTGGAACTGGTACAGTTTTGCTTAGATGTATCTTTAGTAGAGTTTAGGAAATGAATACAGCACACACAGCCCTGCAGTATTCAATTACATTCTCTCCATCTGCTCACAGTATAGGTAATGGCTTTTCTTTTGAGATATTGATATGGGCCATATTGTCTAAACATAAGATTTATTATTTAAGTGTCTCAGAGACAGGATACATTAAGTTTAAAATGATTGTTTCACATATGTTTTGTAGGAAAACAATGCAAGAATATTTGACATAATAGTAGTCGTTTTTCATTGTCAGATTTTACTTTTGGTATTGTGCTGGCTTACTTTCTAGGACACTAGTTCCAATGATACCAAGAACTCTTGGAAGACATTGTCATGAGAAAATATAGTGTTCTGCAGCCAAAAAGTCTTGATGATGACCACACACATGTTTAGACTACTATTGAAGAGACAAGTAACATTTTACTGAGAAATATGTGCTTTGAGTCAAAAGTAGTAATTGCTTGATTTACGCACATACATAGCAAATCCGTTTCTTTCCCATGAACGTCATTCACCATTGTGACCAAAGTATTTTGGCAATGACTTTCTGTGTCATTATCTTTATGTCAGGAGGAGACAAGCTCTGTTTGTGCCCAAGACTGTGGTTTCAGAATGAGCCTCACTCCCTTAGTTCCCTTAGTTCTACAGTCATTCATGTAACTGAACCATGTGGCACCTTTACCCTTAAAGGAGTTGCCCCATCATAAGAACTTATCCTGATCAGTGTCTGTTCAACCATTGGGACCTCCACTGATTACAAGAATGGGGTGCTGGAGTCCCCAGAGTGAATGGTGCACTGATTATCAATGAATCCATTCGACTCCATGGGATTGCTAAACAGAAGCTGAGAAAAGCACTCAAATATTTTCATCACTCCCATGTAGTTGAACAGAGCAGCACCATACATACATTACCACAGTTCTATTCAGTCCAGGGATTCCAGAACCCAATTCTTATGATCAGTAGTGGTCTTTGGATAGTGAATAAGTTCTTAGACAACTCTTTAAAATCTCTAGAATAATTATTTATACAAGGGAACACAGATGGGTGATTTTTTGACTAATTAAATTTAGAAATTGTGCCTCCTCTTCAATGGCAGTAAACAAACAACCTCTATCCCTCAGCCCAACTTTGCTTTACGTTTATGGCCAGCTTTACTGGAACAAAAAGATCATGACTACGTTTGGCAGCTCCAATATAGCTGTATAGTGAGTGCCTATTAGTCAGAAATATAGACCCATAGGAGGTCCATGTGGCATAGCTTACAGTCTGAGTACAAGGTACAAGTACCTGAGTAGTAATTCCCTCTATCTCAACTGGATTGTGTGCCATGCTGTCAGTGGGTTAATGGGGTAATTGTAGTCAAACACAAATGATAAGATTGTTAAGATTGAATGGAAAAAATATATATACAATGCAACAGCACTCTGCAAACCAAATAAAGTACAAAAATGCCATAGTAATAGAAAATATTCTGGTGCTAATGCTACACTTGTTTAGTAAATTTGAGATTCTTGGCAAATATATTTTGTACAAAATTATTTGGGCCCGTCTGCCAAACGTCAAGGCGATCTCAGTAAGACGGGAACCTAACACTAAATACTACCTGTTACGTATGTGCCATACCAGTCACCAGTGAATGCAGGTACCAACATGCATGCCGAGCCAACTCTATACCTCACCTGGTGCCAGATGGCTGCATTCACTGGATTTAATGGAGGCCATTCTGGCACCAAATATGATAAAAAGCAGAGTGGACCCAGTATGCATATGGAACCTGCACTCCCTGAATTTTATAGTGGCTGCTATGGCACATACATAACAGGTAGCATTTAGTGTTAGGTTCCCGTCTTACCAAGATCGCCTTGACTTTTGACAGACAGGCCCAAATAATTTTGTTCAAAATATATTTGCCAAGAATCTCAAATTTACTAAACAAGCATAGCATTAGCACCAGAATATTTTCTATTACTATGGCATTTTTGTACTTTATTTGGTTTGCAGAGTGCTGTTGCATTGTATATTTTTTTTTCCTTTGTGTATCTAGCCATGGTAGCGTGCACCTGCACACTGGGATGTGCTGACTGACCCCCTTTTTTCTTTGCTGTTAAGACTGAATGTTTCACATTTAGGGCTCATGCACACTTTAATCTGCAAGTTGTGTAACATAGAAGTAACATAGCACCCAAAATCTCTGAGGCAATTTTATGTGGAGGTATAAGGAGTCTTCTTGTATTGGATTCTGTGTGGATTTGACAAAAGGAAACCGTCTGTTTGGACTTTGTACAGATGAGGACCTTTCAATCCTTCTGAAGACACAGCATATAAATTAGCACAAATATCTTGCAAAGTAGGTTTCTTTATCTACAAATTCATATTGTACTATGGCACTCAAGTGTATTCACCCATAGTGCAAAGTCAATAATGATATAAAAATAGTCCATGTAGCAGTAATCCATGAGAAGTTGTTGACTGGAGGTAAAATGAGCATGTACTCAAACCAATATATTGTACAGTCTCCATTCATATGGCTCAAAAACATGCATAAGGTTTGAATCTTTACAACCAATGTACAGTACAGACCAAAAGTTTGGACACACCTTCTCATTCAAAGAGTTTTCTGTATTTTCATGACTATGAAAATTGTAGATTCACACTGAAGGCATCAAAACTATGAATTAACACATGTGGAATTATATACTTAGCAAAAAAGTGTGAAACAACTGTAAATATGTCTTATATTCTAGGTTCTTCAAAGTAGCCACCTTTTGCTTTGATTACTGCTTTGCACACGCTTGGCATTCTCTTGATGAGCTTCAAGAGGTAGTCACCAGAAATGGTATTCCAACAGTCTTGAAGGAGTTCCCAGAGATGCTTAGCACTTGTTGGCCCTTTTGCCTTCACTCTGCGGTCCAGCTCACCCCAAACCATCTCGATTGGGTTCAGGTCTGGTGACTGTGGAGGCCAGGTCATCTAGCGTAGCACCCCATCACTCTCCTTCTTGGTCAAATAGCCCTTACACAGCCTGGAGGTGTGCTTGGGGTCATTGTCCTGTTGATAAATAAATGAAGTTCCAACTAAACGCAAACCGGATGGAATAGCATGCCGCTGCAAGATGCTGTGGTAGCCATGCTGGTTCAGTATGCCTTCAATTTTGAATAAATGCCCAACAGTGCCACCAGCAAAGCACCCCCACACCATCACACCTCCTCCTCCATGCTTTACAGTGGGAAGCAGGCATGTAGAGTCCATCCGTTCACCTTTTCTGCATCGCACAAAGACACGGTGGTTGGAACCAAAGATCTCAAATTTGGACTCATCAGACCAAAGCACAGATTTCCACTGGTCTAATGTCCATTCCTTGTGTTCTTTAGCCCAAACAAGTCTCTTCTGCTTGTTGCCTGTCCTTAGCAGTGGTTTCATAGCAGCTATTTTACCATAAAGGCCTGCTGCACACAGTCTCCTCTTAACAGTTGTTGTAGAGATGTGTCTGCTGCTAGAACTCTGTGTGGAATTGACCTGGTCTCTAATCTGAGCTGCTGTTAACCTGCGATTTCTGAGGCTGGTGACTCGGATGAACTTATCCTCCGCAGCAGAGGTGACTCTTGGTCTTCCTTTCCTGGGGCGGTCCTCATGTGAGCCAGTTTCTTTGTAGCGCTTGAAGGTTTTTGCGACTGCACTTGGGGACACTTTCAAAGTTTTCCCAATTTTTTGGACTGACTGACCTTCATTTCTTAAAGTAATGATGGTCACTCGTTTTTCTTTACTTAGCTGCTTTTTTCTTGCCATAATACAAATTCTAACAGTCTATTCAGTAGGACCGCCAGCTGTGTATCCACCTGACTTCTGCCCATCACAACTCAAGGTCCCAACCCCATTTATAAGGCAAGAAATCCCACTTATCAAACCTGACAGGGCACACCTGTGAAGTGAAAACCATTTCAGGTGACTAACTCTTGAAGCTCATCAAGAGAATGCCAAGAGTGTGCAAAGCAGTAATCAAAGCAAAAGGTTACTACTTTGAAGAACCCAGAATATAAGACATATTTACAGTTGTTTCACACTTTTTTGCTAAGTATATAATTACACATGTGTTAATTCATAGTTTTGATGCCTTCAGTGTGAATCTACAATTTTCATAGTCATGAAAATACAGAAAACTCTTTGAATGAGAAGGTGTGTCCAAACTTTTGGTCTGTACTGTATGAGGTCTATTGCGTTGGAGAACTCTATTTTTGCCTAGGACAGCTGTTTCTCTTAGACTAGTGTTTGCAATATGTGTTTTAAATAGTCTTCACATCATTTACTTTGATGTTTAAAAGGGAAATAAAACGACAATACAAGAAAAAGAGTAGCTTCACAGGCATTATGTTACCACACTTCAAAAACAGCATTTCAATAAAACACAGAAGTGGACATTTATGATAGTTCAGCCCTGACAAACTAAAGCATGGTGCAACAGATTTATCATTTAAGAGATCCACTGCTTGTCTCCTTCCTTGCCATAGATAAGATGGATCAGGCCGCCAGTCTATAAAAGTCATTTACAAAGCTGGCAAGTTTTTGGGGGACCTAGAAGTATGCACAACTAATAATATAAAATAAAAATAAATTGGGACCGAAAGAGGAGTTATTTTTAGACAAATTTGCTGCTATTCAGTGCCCAAACCTTCTGTCTCCCAACAGCTAACATCAGGGTACCGTCAGGTTGTCCCATGCACATTAGATTCCCCCCATTATCAATGGATTCATCTGAATTAAAAAGTTTATGGACAGTCTAACCCAACAATATGGACAGGACTAACTGTGGAAATATGGATCGGGAATGGTAGATTTCAGCACAAGTAAATGCTGTAGTTGTCACATTGGCTTGTTCCCCTCTCCCCACTGACAAAAACATTGAGCCTCTTTGAAACTTTTGCTTTCCTTTTTGGTCCCAGATTCTAAGCATCACCTTAAATCCTATTTTAAGAACAAGATTAATAACATTCATTAAGACATTGACCACAAGTGTTATTCCACAGTCCCCAAATGTCCTCTCTTATACCTTCTTCATGTTTTCCCCAAGGTAAAAAAAAAAGTTCTCTCTTTCTCCTAGCTATTGTTTCCATTTCTAATATTTTTTTGCTAAGGAACATATTTCATAACTGATAGCATTCTCATCCAAAGGTAGGACATAGGCAAAAAGGAAAAAGAAAATGCTGGAACCAGTTATCTTCCCCATTGACTTGGAGATAGAAATGGCAATTTTAGCAGGTAACTATCTTATTTTCACATCTGAGATGAAACATCTGCAGACAAATTGTCAGCATTCATCTAATTCAGTTAGATCAGTTGTAAAGTGCCACAAAGTAAGTGTGACCTTAGCCAAAAGTCTAAAACTTGGATATGTTAAAAGGTATGTTACATGCAGTCCAGCTTGCAAATTCTTTCCTGAGTGCTTTCTGGAAGCATTCTTAGCTTCCAACCAAATTTGTTCAATGAAGCAGGACAGTCCCTTCTGTTCACAGCCAGCTGCCACCTATTATGCTACCAGGTATTCACACATCTGTCAAAAGGACTCTCCTGTCTCAGAATCCATCCACTCACTGATACTGTTACAAAATTCAGGAACCAAGTAAAGAAATTATATTTGGAATATTTGTCTAATCTGTCTGTACTAATCAGTATTGTATGATTGGGTTGCTAGGATTAACACATTAAAAAGGATGCCCTAATCAGATCAGTATCCAATTCCCAATACCTCATAATTAGTACGAGCACTGGAACTGCCTACTTACATAAAGAGATATTTGATAAGAATGGTAAGGAAATTCGATAAAAATGTGACATTATCATAGTAAAATAAGTTCCTGCTATTTCTAATGAAAAATAACAAATGTTCCAAATTATAAGTAAATTAACTCTCCTACAGAAGGGAGAAAATACTCTCTCTAATGCCACCTACCAATACCTAACCTAAAAGTCAATGTCTGTTTCCCCAGAAAGCTGTCATAGGCTTTTATCTAGCCAAGGCAGAAGAATCCCTGAAATAGCTGTCTACAAATGGCTGTCCCTTCCTTTAAAAGGGACTTGTCATGCATCAAGGCTCTTCTATGTATCATGCATAGACTTACATGGTAGCTATTAGTGTTGAGTGAATCGAAGTTAACACACTGGCCACAAAGCCGTATTTCCTCGTTCTTAGTGGTAACAAATCAATTTTCCCTGAAATTATAGTAAAAAAAAAACATACTTACCTGATCCATTTGAGTGCAAAAAGGTTGACGTGGTCATCTTGCTTGAAGATCCCATGCGAAATCTTGCACACAGTGATGTATGATGTCACCAAGCCGACCGATGTGATAACGTCATCATCACATATCACGTAAGATTTCGCTCTGGATCTTCAAACAAGATGGCTGATAAAGAAAGAAAAATCCACAATAGTCACTGAAATAAATTGAAATTGACAAATCTAATAATAAATAAAAAAATTACTGAAAATCCAACACTGCTTTTGTGCTTTTGAATTGTCGTTCAACAGAATCATTTTCAAAAAGCAAACTAATGAACTGGTCTGGACAAAAAATTATGGTACTGCCAGAAAACATTGAAAATAATTTGACCATAGGGACATGTTAAACAAAGATGTGTCCTCCGGTGGCACACGTGCACTAGTGGCAACACGGATCTGACAGCCTGTCGGAGAAGGCTGCCGCTAATGTGAACATAGTCTAAAGGGTGAAAAGTAGTCACTGTGATGTTTGGTATGTGGTATAGTGTGTCCCACTCTTGAACATGGACCAAAGAAAGCTAAGGAGAGGAGATTAGAAACAAAATTCTAGGCAAACATGTTAAAGGTAAAAGCTATAAGAACATCTCCAAACAGCTTGATTTTCCTGTTACTACAGTTGCACATATTATTTAGAAGTTTCAGGTCTACTGTATTGTAGCCAACCTACCTGGATGTGGCCACAGGAGGAAAATTGCTGGCAAATTGAAGAGACGGATAATACAAATAGTAACCAAATAGTCCCGAACAACTTCCAAAGAGATTAGAGGTGAGCTCCAAGGTCAAGGTACATCAGTGTCAGATTGCACCATCCATCCCTGTCTTAGCCAGTGGACTTAATTAAAGAAGACAGAGGAGGAAACCACTGTTGAAAACCAATCATAAAAAAGAGAGACAGGAATTTGCCAAAATGCATATTGACAGCCCGCAAAGCTTCTGGGAGAATGTCCTTTGGACAGATGAGACAAAACTGTAGCTTTTTGGCAAGTCACATCAGCAGTATGTTCAAGGACGCAAAAATGAAGCATACAAAGAAAAGAACATTGTACCTACTGTGAAACATGGAAGAGGCTCAGTTATGTTTTGGGGCTTCTTGAATCTGTGCAATGAAATCTCAAGATTATCAAGGCATTCTGGAGTGAAATATGCTGCCCAGTGTCAGTAAGCTTGAATCCAGCTGTAGGTCATTCAAAAAAGAGCCAAGCATTGGACTATTCTGGGACCTTCTATGAGCCCTGATCTAAATCCTATTGAACATCTTTAGAAGGAGCTGAAACATGCAGTCTAGAGAAGGCACCCTTCAAATTTGAGACAGTTGGAGCAGTTTATTCATCAATAAGATAAAAATACCTGTGGACAGGTGAAAACATCTTGTTGAGAGTTACAGAAATCACTTGATTGCAGTGATTGTCTCAAAAGATTGTGAGGCAAAATATTAAGTTAAGGGCGCCATCATTTTTGTCCAGGCCACTTTCATTAGTTTTTTTTTTTTTAATTATTCTGTTTAACCACAATTCAAAAGCAATGTCTGATTTTCATTAACTGATTATCAGCAAATATTTTTTATTATTACCTTTGTTAGTTTCAAGTAGAGATGAGCGAATCATCAAAAATTCTCTTCGACGAATAATCGACAAATTTATGACAAGTTTCGTTCTTAATACGAATTTATTCGGTCAAATTTGCGTTAAAAAATAATCGTTGTTTTGCGAACATTACTGCACAAATTACGAACATACAGTCTAAGCGTTGTTAAAAGTACGCTACTGAACTGAATGCGTAATCATTAGCGTACAAAGTGCATACGAATCCGTAGCGTACTATTGACTCACGGTTGCGTCATACGCACGCACGCGGTTAGGCCGCGCGTACAGTCCTCAGAGGCAGTCCATATGAGTTAGAAAAGTAAGGTGCTCTCTGTTAGCTATCTGGCTAAGTGCATAATTTTCTAAAAACATCGTACAATAAGTGCATAATAGGACACATTGCAGTACCTGAAAAAAAATACACACAATGGGCTAAAGTGCTTGAACGTTGCTGAACTTGTAAAAATATTATTGCTAAAATACTGAAAAGACATAATTATGCAAACATTTTAGTGCAATCAATTTCACAATTGCAAGCATAATAGGCTCAGATATATGTTTGAGTCTCTCCTCATGGCTGCTTGGCATAAAACACTGGAACACAGTCCAAAATTCAATTGTAATCCACGTGAGGTAATTTTGTAATCCAAACAGGTAACGTGTAATCCACATAGATAATATAAAATAGCAGCAAATAGAAAACCCTTTTTGCAAAGGAGGCTCCCAAATAACCTGAGAAGGGGGGAAAAAGGAAAATAGGCGCGCTTAGGCGCATCTGGGAATTTTCTGCAGAATGGGGGGGTCTTGACAAGCCATGTCCATCTGGGTAAGAGTCAAACAGGGGGCAATAAAAACAACATAAACTAAAAACAAGTGCCAACTAGCTCTCACCCATCAGGTACAGTCCATGTTGTGGCTCCCATAGGACTTCCAGAGGTGTCCTTTAAATCAGCCAGACTGACAGCCAGTAGAAGGGTTCCTCAAAGGACGCTCCTGCCTCCTGTAGGCCAAACTGGCTGCCGTGGTTGAGCAACACTGCCCTCTTCTGCCAGAAGTCGGACTTGACCTGGTCCGGGTGGTGGTCACACTGGTGAGCGCTGCAGCCACTTGCGCCTTCACTTTTCCAGATACTCTAGCTGGGACAGCAGGGGTAAGGACTTCTGGCTGCAGCAGTGCAGGCAAGGTTGCACCCAGGGAAGAACTGCCAGCTCCCCTGGCTGCTGCTGACTTCATTTTCCAGGGTAGTTGGTACTGGATCACCATGGACTGGAAAGTAAACGATGATGTCATCAGCTGACCCAGCTGACAGGACTGTGATGGTGGTGGTGGTGGCAATCCAGGAATTAGAGGCTCTGGCTGTGGCTTCTTCCTGAAACGGATCTGCCATCTGGTGACTCCTGTAGGCAGCACAGGCGTCCTTCGCCTGGTGGTTCCTCCGGTCAAACTTCTGGTTCTGATGCAGGTACCAGGGGCTTAGATAATAAGGTAACCCTGGTAGCAAAGGGGCATTTCAGGGATGCCATGGGGGTATATTCCACCTGATCTCCCACGTATAGGCTGTAACAGGGTTGGGGCAGGTACGGCCATTTCACTGACCTGCGGCCCACAAAGTACTCCTTGCCATACGCAAGGAAGCCACAGCCTTGTTCCACTGAAAACCATAGGACAGTTCCCTTACGCCGCTCCAGTGTAGGGTCTCCCGGCCCCGGATGGTCCAGTACTTGGATGACCCAGTCCTCCACCGCATTCTTGTTGTCCCATAGGGTCTGGGCATGGGCCGTCACTGATGCAGGAACGATGGGATTCTGCCGCATGGAAGGTGTTGTTGTTCTCCTCCTGGGTGGAGGAGTGGACGCTCCAGCCACCTAAGCCGCATCAACCGGCACCGGGAACATCAAGTCAGGACCCGGTGGGATTCTCTTGGCCAGTTGTGACACTCTGATGTCCTCTGAACTGGACAGTGGTTTGGGTAACTCGCTACCAGACACCATCACTCCCCACTTTGGTCGCAGTTGCTTCGCCATGCTGTGGTATCTTGTTCACCGCTGGCTTGAACTGGAGAGGAGGGCGGAGTAATAAGGGAGGAGTCTTTACTCACTATACAGAGGGGGGCAAGAAAAATGCGTACGTAGCGTAGGCGTTCAAAAATTTTAAGAGCATTTATGAATAATACGAAGCAAATGTGAATAAATCCGGATTCGCTTCGGAGTAGGAAAATTGGAGGATTCGATACGAATTTACGAAGCGGCAAATAGATTCGCTCATCTCTAGTTTCAAGTTATTTCAGTGACCATTGTGGATATTTTTTCTTCAATGGAAGTGTACCAACAATTTTATCCACGTATGTAAGTGGGTGTCATAAATAAAGTAATGAATCTGTATTTTTGAAGACCAACTGGAACCTTTAAACGTGATCTAGTTTTTGTAGAATTTTAAAAGAAACTGCTGTATAAGGATATGGGATGGGAAAGAAATCTGTTTTTGACACAAATTTGTTTTACATGCCACAGATTTAAAGTCCACACTGCAGGTCAGTTTCCGCATAGTTTTTTTTTCTCCACAGTATGTTGATGAGATTTGTTACAATCTCATCTACTTTGCTGCTACTGTAAAGGCCTATTTAAAAAGGCAAATTATCAGGCTAATGATTGGGACTGAATGTTCACATGAATGCCTGTTCCCAATAATTGGCCTGTCTAGATGGGTCACTGATCACCCAACAAGTGGGCAAAACATTTGTTGGGTGATAGCATTTTTTATGCAGCACATAAACTCATCTTTTGTCAACAGCACATCATCCTGTGTAAATCGGGGTGTGCTGTCTGACAACCAATAAAACTCTATGGGAAATGAATGATCGAACAGCATGAGATTCTGATTTGCGAAGCAAGGTAATGAAGTTTTGTAATTTCTGGACAAAGCCTAACCAAGGGACAACAGAGGAACCGTAGATGTAAAAGCAGGTTAGTGATTACACAGCACAGTGACCAAAGATGTGTAAATAGCTAGTAGCCCTTGCCAGCAGCTAATGTTGGGAAAATGAGCTCCCTTTGTCAGCTTGAGCTCATAGAAAGCTATAATCACTGCAGCCCACTCCCACATTATCTCAAATTAGCCAATTTAATGTTATACAATCACGTCATTAAACCAAACACAAGGTGAGTTTCCGCTTATTTATTACCGAAATACAATGTAGGTGTATACAACTACTTTTTGTTCTTATAGTTTTTTTTTCCTTTTAAATCAGTTCAGCAGTTGATTCCTTTTTACTAAGGAATATTTGAACCAAAAGTATAATGTACAACGGTTCAAAACAAATCATTATGAAATGGGGATATAATATTTCACCTAAGCAAAGGAATGAGCTGACCTGAATTTACTTCTTTTATATCACAGTAATTTACTGTAAAATCTTTAATTAGTTTTCTACTTTAGAGGTATATTGATATGTAATAAAAATTGTGCTCAATACTGTACACATGCTTCAGACTTCTGAAAATATTCTGAAAATATGACTGCTGCAATCAATGTGTCGACACCGGAGTTAATTTAGTACAATATCTTCTAACAGCAAAAGTGGTGTGTATTCTTGATATAAATCCTAAAATTATATATATATTTCTTGAAATTGGTTTCATGTTCGAATCTGAAACATTTCTACCGGAACCAAAAGTCCTCCAACTGGCCTGAAATGTGGTACTCTGTGAACTTTTTATTTTTTTTTATATTTTTTTCTCTTGTCTTTTTATCTGTTTTATTTTAATTTGAATATTTTCCAACCCCTCCTCCCTTTTTAATCCCTTCCCAATAAGTGCAGAGAGTTCCCTCTCCAACTCAATTGGCTCCCCGTGATGTGATTCTGGGGTGTCGGTGGTTGCCATGGCACCCTGAAGCCTTACAAAAGCCTTGGGGTCTGCCATGTATGGAAGCTTAAGAGGCCCAGCCCCCTGGCTGGGTCTTATAGGCAACTGTCAGAGTGAAACATACTGTTTCAATGTAGTTCAAACATGTATTGTACTGCAATGAAACAACGATCAGACCCTGAAAAGTTGAAGTCCCATAGTGGGACTAAAATAAAAGTAAAAACAATTTTAAAAAATGTCATTTCTTAAAAAAGCTCCTCTTTCCCCTCATCAAGTCATTTACCATTTTGGGTGGTTGACACACCAGCAGCCTCAGACATAGTGGAAGGGGCAGCTGCCGGGTAGGATAGAAAAGTAAGTATTCCCTCCTGCCCCACAGGACTCTCTCCCCTCTGCATAGGCTTCATTGCCACCAATGACTGCATGACTGTTTGCATGTGGAACAGGCTGTAGCCTCCCTGCCTACCACATTTGTGAAAGTCTTGGTTATTTTGGAAGATTGCAGCCTGCTATCTCATATTCAGCCTTGGAATGAGTGTGCAAACTGGAGAGACTGAAATTAACCTTTTAGGTGCCTGTGAAATACCCTTGAACTGTGACCACTTTATATGCTTGTACTGCAACACCTATCATCCTTAGTAAAGAGACTGTTATCTGTTTAATCTAAACTGGCCCTGGTCATTATATCATCAATTCGCCAGCCCTCTCACTGCCAGACCTCCTGCCTTTCACCCTGCCATACACCTAGGGCACCCCTTCATTCCCACAGTAATGTGATCCTCCTTTGTCCTCTCTGGCATCTTCCTCACCAATTTTTTTGTATATACTCATCATCATAGTTGCCTTATCACTCTGGACAAGAATCAAGTTGTACATAATATGGAACCCCGAGAAGTCTATATGATTATACTGCACTTTGTTTTGTCAGATTCATGTTGAATTCAATACTTATTTGAGAGAATGGTGTACCATATAGAGTAGGACAACCTCTTTAGCATAAAAGCTTCTACAGCCATGTTGGTTCAACGTCCCCTGCCAAACACATTACTTTCTCCAGGGAGGTTGCAGTCAATTGCTCATTTCTGCCAAAGTTCCCCGTACAGGTGAGAACTTATATTACATGTGGCCTTTCAAGTAAATATCTATGCATGTAACACATGGATAGACCAGAACCAGTAGAGCAAAATTCACTACTCAGAGGCTCTTCAGTATATCTATGTGCCATTGTATGGTATATAGAAAGAGTCTGTTGGTAAAGAAAACCTCTTTAAGGGTTTAAAGGCAAATTTACACTGTGCATTTCCCAGCATTTCTGCAGTGGAATTTGTTGTGGATTTGCTATGGATTTCACCCTATGCATTTCAAAGCATGAACTCCGTGGTGAAGATCTACAGCATAAATTGACATGCCACATATTACAAATTCGTGCAGCTGGTCAATTTACACTGCTGTTTTTTTTTTATGCAGCGTGTGCATGAGACTTCTTAAAGGGCCACTGTTTTGTTTTTTTTAAAAAAACTTTTGATATGTCATAGAGACATATCGAAAGTTTTGATTCGTCACAGAGACGCCCACCGATTGCTAGAACAAGGACTTGTATATCGTTCTCTCTCTTCTCGCTGCAAGAGATGGACTCAATAGAAGTCTATGGTTTTGTCTCGATTCCGTCCTCTGCAGAGAGAAGAGCAAGCATGCTATGTGACCTCTTTCTCCTTGTAGTAGTGACTGGTGGAGGTTTCGGCACTCAGACCCTCACCAATCAAAACTCTATCAATGTCTCTATGACATATCAAAAGTTTTTTGAAAACTCAAGGACTCTTTAAACTCGCATCCACTTTGCACTGTACAATGCTGTGGATCTGCTGCATGAACATCTGCGATGGTATATCGGCGGTCTATCTGCCACATGTGAACATACTCTTAAAATCCGTACCTTAGGTCAATATATGTTGCATACTTCTTTACACAGTGTGTTGATGAGATTAGTTTAAATCTAATGCACCTTCCTGCTACTGTAAAACGCTGCTGATTTTCTACATGCGATGCAGCTTTGGATATTTTGCAATGATTGTTCCACATGTAACCATATCTCATTGTGTCAGTATAAAATTCAGGGTGTTGTTCTCATATTCAAATATTTGATTTATCTTAAAGTTCTTCAAGAATTGTACCAAGCTGTTTTAGAAAAAAGTGACCAGACCAAACAGAATTTAGGCTTTATTTGCTAAATCGCCCAATCAGCAACAAGGTCATTTTATTTCGGTGATGCCCGTACAAAAATAACACATTGATAATAGATTTACATTATTACCATCTATACAAACAATACAAAACATATGAAAAAGAATGGGGCATCAGTGCATTCATTTTTCTGCAAACTAGGATTTGCTCACAATCCAATGGAAATCTGATTGAAAAGGCCTCATATGCAGACAATGGCAGGGTGTTTTTTTTTCCTGTGGTAATTATTTTGGAAATTGTTTCCATCATACTAAATGGATTAAGCTGAATTGAGAGGAACGTCCTTGTAATGAATTTTTCGTGTTTGGCTGCTTTCACAGAGTCAGTATAGTCAGTATTTTGCTTCAGCGTTTGTAAGCCAAAACCAGGAGTTGATGGTACCGAGAAAAGTATCATGGAAATATTTGGTACCTCATTTGTGTGTTGAACTCACCCCTAGATTAGAAAAAAAATATTCTGACTAGAGCTCAACTATAAACAAGCACCAATACCCCTGGGTCAGGGGAGGAATACAAATTGCTGACCCACCAGACAGAACCACCATTGCCAACTTTGTTGCATTTGTGAGTTTCACTGTTCTGTAACATAGTACCCCTCCCTCAGATACAACTGTGCGCACCTCTTTGATGATTGGCGGGACTCGGTGCCTTGTTAACTTGTTGTATTGCTCAGTAAAGTTGACAGTTACTTGCTGTACCTTACAGCCTCTGTGCCATTTGTGCTGTGACTCGCATGCTCCACACTGAAGACTCTCACACATTTTGCTGAGTATCAGGAATGTAGCTATAGGGCGTGCAGAGGTAGCAGTCACTGCCCGGTCCAGGAACCTGAGTGCCACATAAGAAGACACTGGTATTATAGAAAGTACATGCAAGTCAAGTTACACCTCTGGCTGGAGGGATGGGTTAGGTCAAGAATTTGGCATGGTTGGGAGTGCCGTTTCAATTTTTGCCTCAGGCAGCATGAAGGCTATGTGCACCCCTGTCCCTTGCAACAAAGCACTGAGGGAAGGTCCAAGCTGAACTCTTGCACCAGGGCCCATGAGAGGTTTAACTACGCCATTGCTGAGTATGCATGTGTTCTGTTGAAATTCAACATGCCTAATCCTGCTTTAAAACAACATCTACCATTGGGGAAGAATCGGGACACCCCAATACACATGGGACTGAAGCTCCAATCATAAAAACAAACATTAAAACTACTATTCATAATAAAAACAAAATACATTTATTTGTGGTAAAATTAGGCCACAGTGTTTTACTTGGGAAATCTTTACACACAGTTTGGCAATAAAATAAACCATATAAATTAAAACTTTCCAAATTTGTCCAATAAAGTCCATAGATCTGCCAAACTGAAAGACCTAGTCCACCCAGCAAAAGGAAAACACGATAATGATGACCGCGACATAAAGGAGGGACTTGTTGGGTCAGTTAGCAGTTAAGGAGATTAATGGCGGGTCACAGCTTTTAAAACCTCTTTGCTTTCTGACTCACTGGCTGTCAACCAATCATGGCGCTTCACACACCGAGAGACAGGTACCTAAAAATAGAACATAAGAAAACCGTATTCAGGCAGAACAGGTAGCTGCCACTGTAAATCGAAAAGGGGAGAAAGCATTAAAGCAATAAGGGGCTACAGTCCCATGTGTCCCCCACTTCTATTCAGGATGAGCAGGGGGAGCTTGCCATTAGATGGCCGGCTGGTCCCAACGAAATCAGTGACTTTAGCTGATGTTAATCTAATGTGTATGGGAGTTGATCTTTGTTGACCTTGGATTTTCTCAGAATTTCTTAGATTATTTCTAAAGTACAAGTAAATTAAACCCTTTAAATGCTGTTAATTTTTTGCCATGACTATCACATATGGTAGCGTACTACTGTAACTGTCAAAAAATCCTATATTAATGACTAAACCACATTTCCTCCACACATCAAAGTTGTCCCGTGCTCCTTTGTACAGATCTTTGAACAAATAATTCATGTGTAAGTGCACTGTAATGTATATATTCATACATATCACCTCTTTGGCCACCTTTGAATTCTCCTATATCTTCTATACCTTCTTTTACAGTTTTAGTGTATAATAAACCAAACTGCATTCCATATTCAAGATGAGGACTTACAGAGGGACACTAGTATATACAGATAACTAGTTTTGAATATAGCAGATATAACATAATTGGATAAAACCAAGCTGAAGTACAGGAAAGGATCTTGACAAGAACTACTTTTCATGAAAAGGTCTGCTGCAATGAGAGGCTAAAACAACAGTGATGGAAAAGGTGGGAAAAATTCTAGAAATGCAATGGATGGATGTGGGGGGGGGATTAGAGCTATAACACCTTTGAGACAATGTATGGTGGGAGCTTTGGCAAGGTTGGAGCCCTCAATATGTTGGACCACTATGATATATAAGTCTTTGTAGGTATCAAGGATGGTTGTAGGTGAAGGTTTAAATTGTTAACTTTAGACATAATGATCCTGGTAGATGGAATTTGATTTTATGGAACTCCCTGATCTTGGATGGTGTAATTCAGGGTTGAAGCAGGGCCTTGGGATATGCCATGGTCTTTTTGGAAATGTGATTTCACATTTATGGTGTATATGGAATGGCCACCTAGTCATAAGAGTTCTCTCTGAATGAATGTGAACAGCCCAGTAAGGCGGGTGGAGTGTAGCCCTATCTCCCCTAGAATAAAGGAAGGGGGTGACTCACCCTTTGGAAACTAGTCACTGATAAAGTGCCTCATGACATATCTAGTTGGAGGGGTCTAATTTTGGGTCTGATATCGATATATGGTGTATAATGGAAGAACATTTTGGAAGGGTTGATTACCCAACCATGTGACAGGAGCCAAGATTACTGTCTATTGAGAAAAGTTATAAAAACTTTACCTATGCATTGAATTTTCTCTCTCCTGCTTTATCCAAAGGGTACATCCATATAAATCCTGGACAGATGGAGATGTATTTTGTCATACATGTCTATTCACTTCCTGTTGTTGCTGATATATGTGCTTGCACCTTGTATTACTGTTTGGGGAGACTAAATCACATTGTTGGGTGTTGAATGCACAGTTGCAGTCATTTGTCAGCAGCATAAAGCACCATTTTCACAGACACACACATACAGTCATGGCCAAAAGTTTTGAGAATGACACAAATATTATATTTTCACATGATCTGCTGCCCTCTGGTTTTTATGTGTGTTTGTCAGATGTTTTTATCACATACAGAAATATAATTGCAATCATATTATGAGTAACAAAAGCTTATATTGACAGAATGAGTTAATGCAGCAAGTCAATATTTGCAGTGTTGACCCTTCTTCTTCAGGACCTCTGCAATTCTCCCTGGCATGCTCTCAATCAACTTCTGGACCAAATCCTGACTGATAGCAGTCCATTCCTGCACAATCAATGCTTGCATTTTGTCAGAATTTGTAGGTTTTTGTTTGTCCACCCGTCTCTTGATGATTGACCACAAGTTCTCAATGGGATTAAGATCTGGGGAGTTTCCAGGCCATGGACCCAAAATCTCTATGTTTTTTCCCTGAGCCATTTAGTTATCACCTTTGCTTTATGGCAAGGTGCTCCATCATGCTGGAAAAGGCATTGTTGATCGCCAAACTGCTCTTGGACGGTTGGGAGAAGTTGCTCTCGGAGGACATTCTGGTACCATTCTTTATTCATGGCTGTGTTTTTAGGAAAGACTGTGAGAGAGCCGATTCCCTTGGCTGAGAAGCAGCCCCACACATGAGTGGTTTCAGGATGCTTTACAGTTGGCATGAGACAAGACTGGTGGTAGCGCTCACCTCGTCTTCTCCGAATAAGCGGTTTTCCAGATGTCCCAAACAATCGAAAAGGGGATTCATCAGAGAAAATGACTTTACCCCAGTCCTCAGCAGTCCACTCCCTGTACCTTTTGCAGAATATCAGTCTGTCCCTGATGTTTTTTCTGGAGAGAAGTGGCTTCTTTGCTGCCCTCCTTGAGACCAGGCCTTGCTCCAAGAGTCTCCGCCTCACAGTGCGTGCAGATGCACTCACACCTGCCTTCTGCCATTCCTGAGCAAGCTCTGCACTGCTGGTAGCCCGATCCCGCAGCTGAAACACTTTTAAGAGACGGTCCTGGCGCTTGCTGGTCTTTCTTGGGCGCCCTGGAGCCTTTTTGGCAACAATGGAACCTCTCTCCTTGAAGTTCTTGATGATGCGATAAATTGTTGACTGAGGTGCAATCTTTCTAGCTGCGATACTCTTCCCTGTTAGGCCATTTTTGTGCAGTGCAATGATGACTGCACGTGTTTCTTTAGAGATAACATGGTTAACAGAAGAGAAACAATGATGCCAAGCACCAGCCTCCTTTTAAAGTGTCCAGTGGTGTCATTTTTACTTAATCATGACAGATTGATCTCCAGCCCTGTCCTCATCAACACCCACACCTGTGTTAATGGAGCAATCACTGAAACGATGTTAGCTGGTCCTTTTAAGGCAGGGCTGCAATGTTGAAATGTGTTTTGGGGGATAAAGTTTATTTTCTAGGCAAATATTGACTTTGCAAGTAATTGCTGTTAAGCTGATCGCTCTTTATAACATTCTGGAGTATATGCAAATTGCCATTATAAAAACTGAAGCAGTAGACTTTGTAAAAATTAATATTTGTATCATTCTCAAAACTTTTGGCCATGACTGTATATACTGTAGTACTGGTATCAGCACCCTTAGGCACCCCAGCTGTGATGAAACTACAACTCCCAACATGCACACTTGCTTGGCTGTTTTTGGAACTCCTATAGAAGTGAAAGGGGCATGCTGGGAGTTGTAGTTTCACAACAGTTAGAGCGCCAGAGGTTTCTGACCCCTGCTGTAGTGGTAGTAGATCTTTTTTTATATATATATATTTGCAAAAGCTTAGGAAAACCTAGACTGCAATATTTAGACTACAGTATAATAAGGCTGTTCAACTAGAAGTCTTACTAGCTAGCAATATATTTGTTTCAGTGCAAAAATATGAATTTCTAAGCATATCTATATTAGTATGAATAAGGACTTAATAGTTTTTAAAGAAAAGGAACAGATGTGATGGAATAAAGGGAGGGGCACTTTATATGCCTATGAAGCAGGTGCTGTATGAAGCATAGGGTGCATGGCAGTGTTTCAAGTACTTTGGTCAAATAGCCATAAAAACCTCATTCCCTCTGAATATCCAGCTTGTGAATGTGCAAGCCGTTGGAACAGCTGAAGCTGTGGAGACACTGACACCTTATTACTTGTTCTAATGCTTGTGGCAAGAACTGTCTTTCCTCTCAATCATACAGCTGTTGTTAAAGCTATAGGTCCAGGGGCCATTACTAAACACATTTCCTTGTAGATGTTACTTACTTAGTAGCTTGTAGAAGTAGATACAAACATTTTGATCTCTGTTCTTCAAGTTATGTGGTCTTCTTAATGAACACATATGGACATGCCAAACATTGCCATAGTTTAAAGGGGTATTCCCATCTTCAAGATCATATTTTAAACTGGCGCAATGGTGCCATAGATTATTTTAGTAAATACTTTTTATTATTTACTTTAGCCCCCTTTTCAGATATTAAGTCGCCTCCTACCCCATTGTTGTCTTCTTATTTCCAATAGATACGGCCACCGATGCACAGCCGATCCGACCCTTGCGCAGACCTCACTCCTCTTTCACCCAGGCGGCCGCTGCTTCAATCGCGAACGCGCACACAGCCGCGCATACGCTTATCTTCTCTCTTCGCTGCTGCGTCTGATACAGAGCCGCGCATGCTTTGTATGCAGAGCGGCTATCCCAGCGAGCAGCGGAGATCCAGAGGACGTGCCCTGCGGGAGGACCCGACACCAGATGTAAGTGAATGGTGTACATCATCCACTTATCCACCAACGATTTTATTTATTATGATAATCAAAGGGGGTTATATGATTCAGAATAAGAACGCAGAAGGAGTGGAGGCAGGCTGGACACATGAACGAGTACACAAGGACTGTGATGTCATAAGGAGGTGTGGCAGGCCTTCACTCAAACTGCCTAAACCCTCCCAGCCTTAGAAGCAGGAACCCAGGAAGTTATCAGCTGAGCTGGCTGCAGGTTAGGTTGAATTAGCAAGATGGGAAAACCCCTTTAAATTGAATATGGCTTATTACAATTATCAAATCCAATGGGAATATCTAAAAGTACATCTAATACAGCTTTAATATGACATCCTTAGATGTCTTTGAGGCCATACTTTACTTCTGTGTGTCTTCAATTTTACACAGAGGCATACAGAGTTTATTTCCGTCAAATTCATGCACGATTTGACATAAATTAAATTGTTGTATTGTTTCTAATATAGAGTATATTCATAAAGATGCCTACAACTTACAATATGGTGGCCTACTGAGTGCCTACCACTTCATATTCTCCCATTCTAATGATAGCAAAATGACATTTGAATTTTTCATCTAGCTTTCAATGTAAATCATTAAAAGAATGAGCAGTGGCTAGTATGCTTTTCTGAGCTTTGTGTAAACATTCTTGGTGTCAATTAAGGTGCACTCCCCAAGGAGAGAAAGTACTCCCAAAATCCTGACTTAGGTCTCTCAACCAGTTAAGTCAGCACTCTCTGCTCTGCACTGATGAGGGCCAATCACCCCACAACAGCAGTCTACAGATGAGGTGCTGGCTTATTTAATATCCGAGTTAAGTCTCAAGGTCTATGTAAAGGGTTGAACATTGACTTATAGGACAGCTGCCTTACATCTGGTGGCATTAGAGGCAGAGCTTGTTAAGAGCTCATTTGCATCCCTTTCTTTTCTTGGTGTATGGAACAGTACTGTCAACAGTGGTAGTGCAAAGGTACATGAAATACCTATGAAGTGGCTCCTAACTATGACCTCACAAGGTAATCTATGAGTTAGTATATCGTATTTTCATATGCTTCCATTTTATGGAGATATTCTCTGTATTTTTACATATGAATTCTTATGCATCTCAAAGTATACTAGAAGTCTATAGGTGCAGTATCACCCAGAGCCATAATATAGCTGTCTGCATAAGGCTGAAATTGTTACTTAAAAAAAAGGTAAATTTGAATAGCAAGTAGAGATGAGCGAATCTATTCGTCGATTCGTTGATTCGTATTGAATCTTGGGAATTTTTAGCTGCTTTGTACGCATTCGCTACGTAGTTTGTCCTATAAATTATACACTATTGCTGCGTATAAGTTACTGTATACGCTGTTGTGTACGAATTCAATTCATTAGCGAACTTTTACTGTTAGTTCGTTTATTGTGCGCAAAAGCCCGGGATGAAAGCGGTCACCTGACCTAGTGGGCAGGGCTTGCTCGGATTGGCTCAGGCTCGGTAAGCCAGTGACAAATCACTTCTGCTGCGACTGCTGAGACGAGCAGAAGCACTGTGTGTGAAGTTCTGAGACCTGTTTTGTGAAAATTTGATATAATAGCTCTGGGAATCCATATTACACATATCAGGGATACCGCAGGGCAATTGCAGGGCCAGTTCAGGGCTAGTATTTAATCAAGCAGGGAGAGAGAGACAGGGAGAGATAGGAAGAGACAGGAAGAGACAGTGAGATACAGGGACAAAGACCAGCTGCAGGGCCACAGAGTGAATTGAAAAATGTCTGGAATGGATAAGCAAAAGGGGTCTAGTTCCAGCCAGACTTTGAGCTCTAAAAAAAGGAGAAGGTGGTACAGGGCAGCAGTGCCAAAGGACCTGTAGCCGGAGCATCTACTAGTAGTATTCGCAATACTTGGCTGTTGTTCCAGCAGGCTAACCCACCGAGGCGCAAAATTGTAGTGGAGGAGAAAGTAGATGAGGTAGTGGAGTGGATGGCACGCTCATCTCAGTCTCAGCCGGATGATCTGCTGTCATCTGCTGATACAGTATCCATATGTACCCAGGGGTCAGACTCGTCCTGCTCCACCATTCCACTCAAGCAAACCCCGTCATTTTCTGCCACCTCTCGGGCTTCAGTGTTCCCTCCTAGTGGTGTCCCTTCTGCAATTTCTAAAAAAAAAAGCCACCAAAGCCCACCTTATAATCCGGCGGTTATAGAGGACAGCCTCCCTGAGGATTTCTTAGAGGGCAGTCAGAGTTTGGACTGCCCGGAATTGTCGGTTGGTGGGGAACAGCCTAATTTGCATTCCGAAAAATGTGTTGTGGAGGAGTCTGATGATGAATCTGATGTGTTAGACCGGAGGACCTGGGAAGCGGATCGGGCCGGTGAGAAGGATTTGAGCTCAGAGGAGGAGGGTGGTACTAGTAGTGGCAGCAACAGAGGGCAGAGGTGAGTTAATCCCAGGGCTAGTGCTTCCCTGGGAACTAGCGAGACCACAAATATAGTGGGGCCGGCACCAGGGTGTAAGCGTGCAAGGGCTACAAGCTTGGCCAGCTGTGGAGGGCACACGTCGGGTGTGTGGAAGTATTTTACCACTCTGCCTGTGGATGACAGTATGGCCACGTATAATTTGTGTAAACAGAAATTGAGCTGTGGGAAAGCCACAAATGTTGGGACCACTGCTCTGTGGAACCATTTGAAGCGGCGTCATGCCGGCAATTTAGAGCAGCCCATTAATACTAAAGAGCTGGTTACTTCTCCCGGGGTCCCTTCTGTCAGGCAGACCGCATCCAGGGCCATAGCTCAGCCCGAATCCCGGGGTGTAACTAGTACATCCACCTCAACGTCGGCCAGTGCGTGCATTTCTCCACCTCCTTTCATTCGGCAGCCGTTTATTGCCGAGTGCGTGGCCAGGAAGCAGTTTTACGCCACAAGTAATCCAACAGTGTGCAGTGCCCGGGAGCCAGGAGCACTTAGAAATTGGACATTTGTATATTTCCCCTATGCAAAGTTAAAAACTTCTTACTTTATTTGACCTACAAGGGTTAACGTGCACATTTTATTACTGTGTAACTGCATTTTGTATATGTTTTGATATATACTCTGTTCATTATCACTGTACTTAAATGGCTCTGTGGAAAGGGTTAAATGAATATTGAGAGACTGTTAGAGCTTGGATTATGGAGCTGGTAATTTTCCACTGCTACCATACGAGAAAAACAGACTTGTTTACCACTATGTTTTGGAGGGAAAAACCCAGACTTGTTTACCACCAAAAATCAGACAGCCTGACCTTTTAACTGTCTGGTTTTAGCTGTTGTTATGTCTGAAAACTTGTTTGTGTCAGAAACACCTGCTGAGTCATTACCACTAACTGCAACATTGTATCTGTTTGTGCTGAGCTTCTCCACTCCACCCCTCCCACTAGAAGGTTCTAGTCTAGCAGACACAGTATATAAAGACAGCAATCAGAGCCCTTAGTGTTGTTGCAGTTAGGGACCAGTGCTTGAAGAGGAGAATCTGACGGACTACTAAGGGACGAGAAGAAGACACGGACGGGGATACGCTGCCATAGACCCTGGATCATCAGCCTTGGACCATGGTACCAGCCTTCTGAAGAGAAAGAGGGACAGCTAGCACAGGCCTTTCCTCAGCACCAAACCCTTCTTCTGCCAGGGAGGAGATTGGAGAAGCCAGTCCTATGCCTCGCCTGTATTGTTTTGCACCTGAATTCCAGTAAATAAGCACCCTGGTTTACTGCAGACCCTGACTCTCTGGACTTATTTCCCATTGGGGTGCACCACGCCTTAACAACCCTTCCGGAGAGCAGTAACACGTGGTGACACCTCGACGGTGTCCAGGGGACCCCAAACCCGGAAACTGCAAGTGCGCAAACTGAATGGTCACCTGACAAAGTTGCTGGCTGTGCAGTCTCTGCCGTACCAGCTGGTTGACTGCCCAGCTTTTAGAGAGCTAATGGCTTGAGCTCAGCCACGCTGGCAGGTCCCTAGCCGGCATTTCTTCTCCAACAAAGCTATACCCTCCCACGTGGCTGACAATATTGGACATTCCCTGCAGCTGTCTCTCTGCAGCACGGTGCACGTCACGGTGGACACCTGGAGCAGTGCTTACGGCCAGGGGCAATACATGTCCTTTACTGCCCACTGGCTGAATGTATTTAGTGGCAGCGAGACAGGAACCCCCCAGAAACCCGGTCAATTGCTGTTGGCACCTCCATGTGCTTTCCAGCCCGGATTGCAGCAGACCACCCAACAACTATCCACTTCCACCTCCACGGGCAGTCCGCCTGCTGGAGCGTCAGGGCAGCGAGTTACCCCAACTCCTTCATATCACATGTGCCAGGTGAAACGCTGCCATGCAGTGTTAGACTTAGTTTGTCTTGGCAGTAGCAGCCACACAGGCCAGTGCTTGCTGTATTACATGAAGCAGCAAATAGCGGGCTGGCTGACTCCACGGCAGCTGGAAGTGGCCAAGGTAGTGAGTGACAATGGGACAAATATAGTGGCAGTGCTGAACCTGGGTCAATTCACGCATACTCCCTGTATGGCACATGTCCTAAATCTAGTGGTGCAAAGATTTCTAAAAACATTCACTGGCCTGTGCACAGTGCTAGCAAAGTCGCAGAAGCTTTGCACTCATTTCAGCCATTTATACAGTGCCTTGAGAAAGTATTTGGCCCCCTGGAACTTTTCAACCTTTTGCCACATTTCAGGCTTCAAACAAAAAGTTATAACATTTTAAATTTTTGGTGAAGAATCAACAACAAGTGGGTCACAATTGTGAAATGGAACGAAATTTATTGGATCATTTAAACTTTTTTTGTAATAATAAAACTGAAAAGTGGGGCGTGCAAAATTATTCGGCCCCCTTGCATTAATACTTTGTTACACCACCTTTTGCTGCGATTACAGCTGCAAGTCGCTTGGGGTATGTCTCTATCAGTTTAGCACATCTAGAGACTGAAATTCTTGCCCATTCTTCCTTGCAAAACAGCTCGAGCTCTTTGAGGTTGGATGGAGAGCGTTTGTGAACCGAAGTTTTCAGCTCTTTCCACATATTCTCAATTGAATTCAGGTCTGGACTTTGACTTGGCCATTCTAAGACCTGGATACGTTTATTTTTGAACCATTCCATTGTAGATTTTGCTTTATGTTTGGGATCATTGTCTTGTTGGAAGATAAATCTCTGTCCTAGTCTCAGGTCTTTTGCAGACTCCAACATGTTTTCATCCAGAATGGTCCTGTATTTGGCTCCATCCATCTTCTCATCAATTTTTACCATCTTCCCTGTGCCTGCTGATGAAAAGCAGGCCCAAACCATGATGCTGCCACCACCATGTTTGACAGTGGGGATGGTGTGTTCAGGGTGATGAGCTGTGTTGCTTTTACGCCAAACATATCGTTTTGCATTGTTTCCAAAAAGTTCAATTTTGGTTTCATCTGACCAGAGCACCTTCTTCCACATGTTTGGTGTGTCTCCCAGGTGGCTGTGGCAAACTGTAAACGAGACTTTTTATGGATATCTTTAAGAAATGGCTTTCTTCTTGCCACTCTTCCATAAAGGCCAGATTTGTGAAGTGTTCGACTGATTATTGTCCCATGGACAGACTCTCCCACCTCAGCTGTAGATCTCTGCAGTTCATCCAGAGTGAGCATGGGCCTCTTGGCTGCATCTCTGATCAGTCTTCTCCTTCTTTGAGATGAAAGTTTAGAGGGACGGCCAGGTTTTGGTAGATTTGCAGTGGTCTGATACTCCTTTCATTTCAATATGATTGTTTGCACAGTGCTCCTTGGGATGTTTAAAGCTTGGGAAATCTTTTGGTATCCAAATCCGGCTTTAAACTTCTCCACAACAGTATCATGGACCTGCCTGGTGTGTTCCTTGGTCTTCATGATGCTCTCTGTGCTTTAAACAGAACCCTGAGACTATCACAGAGCAGGTGCATTTATACGGAGACTTGATTACACACAGGTGCATTCTATTTATCTTTATCAGTCATTTAGGACAACATTGGATCATTCAGAGATCCTCAATGAACTTCTGGAGTGAGTTTTCTGAACTGAAAGTAAATGGGCCGAATAATTTTGCACGCCCAACTTTTCAGTTTTATTATTACAAAAGAAGTTTAAATGATTCAATAAATTTCGTTCCACTTCACAATTGTGACCCACTTGTTATATCATTTTGTTTGAAGCCTGAAATGTGGCAAACGGTTGAAAGGTTCCAGGGGGCAGAATACTTTCACAAGACACTGTATGTATCTCACCACGCTCTGGTGGAACTGCAGCGTCAAAACGGTCTTCCGCCAGACCGCTTAATAGGTGACGGGCCGACCCGGTGGAATTCCACTCTTCATATGTTGCAGCGACTCCTAGAGCAGCGTAGAGCAGTGGACGATTTTGTCCAGCAGCAGCCAGAATCTTCCAGCATAGGGAGCAGGTGCGGATTTGATTTCCGGCAGTGGAGGCTGGTCCGAGATGCCTGCACTGTTCTAAGGCCCTTAGAAGAAGCCACCAAATTGGTCAGCCAGGACAGCTGCGGTATGAACAACATAATTTCAATAATATTTGTGCTGGAAAAGACACTCACGCTGATGCAGCAGGGGGCAATGGGGGAAGGAAATCCTGGCCATTTGTCTACCTGCCATGCTGTCACTGTAGGGGAGCCCCAACGCTAAAGTTCCCTTGTGAAGCAGGAGGAGGATGAGGATGAGGAGCTTCAGTTAGAGGAGGAGGATTTTAATGAGGGTGATGATGACCAGGAGGAGGAGGAGGAGACACAGGTGGAGGATGAGGATGATGAGACTTTCAGGGACACAGCAGTTTCTCAGAGAGAGGCTGAGATGGAAAGAAGTGGCCTCTCAGGCACGCTGGGAAGGATGGCGAGTTGTATGCTCACATGCTTACGCACTGACAGGTGTATCCTAAACATAAGGCAGACTGACGAATACTGGCTGGCGATGTTATGCGATTTATCAAGCAAATGAACACCAGGAGTGCATGACATATATATAGAGAAAAAGAACCAACACTTTAGAGAGGCTGCCAAAAAGGGGTCAGCCTCATCCTGTGATGACATCACTATTTGTGCATAAATTAAGTAAAAAAATAAACAAATGCATACAGTATATATGATTAATTATTGTGTCAAGTACTATATTGGAAAAGTGACTCACAATATGTATATAATACCACACTCACGTTTTGGTTAGCATCCTAGGCTTAAAGGGGAACAGTATATCTTGCACATGTAAAGTCGTGGTGTCCTTCGCCACTGACAGCGCTTGCGTTGTCCCATGTGGAAGAGCGGGAGTTTTTTAATGTAACATACATCCCCATAGTGGCTAAAACATAAATACGGGGCCAGCGTTAGTTGATCGTGGCCCTGGGAATAGCGGCCGCTTATTAAAGAAGAAATAAGCATTAACTGCGCTGCCAACCCGTTCCGCAGTTAGAATGTACCGTCGGACAGGAGGCACAGAGGATTGCGTATGCGCAGGCCGTAACTAGGCTCCCACGACGCTTGCTTACGGTCAATTACTAGAATATATTGGCGGAGAAGAGGAGAGGCCGTTCTGGGTGAAAGCGGAGAATGCTATGGAAACTGAAAGACCCTGTATAACACAGGGGCATAAATAATGATATGTGGCTTAAATAAAACATTATCCATACATATAGGGAGATAATGAGTAGTTCGGCAATCCAAGGGGAACGATCCCAAAATTATTAATTAAACAAAAATAAAGGGCAATGTAAATTGCGCAATTAGGTTGTATGCAAAATACTTTAGGGACCAGTAGTAGGCCAAAAACCTAGTCAAGAAAACCTAATAGGCCAAAAACCTAGTCAAGAGACACCGTATACGGGTAAGGGGATATGACAGGACACAATTACTCGCCACCACACAAAGACAAGTTGGGGCTAAATGCATACCTTTTGTATCTACTTCACTTAGCGGTCAGGTAAGCCAAGTCTTAAAACGTAACTGGTATATTCTTTCCCAGTCCTTCCCGGAGATAGAGGAGTTTCAAATCCCACCTCTCCAGTCCTACAGAAGAACTAGAAATTTAGGGGACAAACTGATACGCACAGACGTAGCCAACAACACAGGACAAACTACATCCAGGACAGGATGTTTTCCCTGTTTAAACTACTGCAACTGCAACAGTCTCATAAAAGAAAGAACCTTCTCTCACCCTAGATCAGGCAAGAGTTACACCATAAAAAACTTCTATACCTGCCCCTCTGACTATGTTATTTACACACTGCAATGTCCGTGTGGTCTGCTGTATGTAGGAGAGACTACACAGCCTTGTAAACTGAGGGTCAACCAACACAGGCATTCGATCAGAAAATTTTTATCAGGGAAACAGGATTCAAAGGATGTGAACCAGGCGGAACTACCAGTACCAGAACACTTTTTGAAAATGAAACATAATGTCACACAGTTGAGATTTAGGATTATTGATGGTATACCCCCCTGCGTAGGGGTGGGGATCGGGAATGATTATTGAAAAGACTGGAGTTAAGATGGATCTTTGAATTGGACACAATGTAACCTAAGGATCTAAATCGTGAATTTAAGGTGGGCTCCCTCTTCTAGGCCCCCCGTGGACTTTGCTTAATCTAATCACTGTATAATATGTTATTAATATGTGCCCAGCATCGCTGTGTATTTTAACTTTATGCACTGATTATTTGTATTTCTTCTTATCCTTAGGGGTACCACACTCATGTTACAACATGACTGCTCTTGGAGATTTCGCGACATAGCAGGAGAATGTAAGACCCTACAACAATGGGAAAAAATAATCCTGATAGCATAGACTTTCTTTCGGGTTAATGTTCTCTGTCTACGGCAGTCCAATTGGATATGCTCCCATTACATTTGAGGCTTGTTTTCCTCCTTAGTGAACTGTAAGTTGTGAAATCGGAGCTGTATTATTTGATTATATTCTTAATTTCTAGGGACTATGGACAATATGGATGGGAGGGTTGGGGCGGATCCACTAAGTATGGACCACCCTCAACATTCCTTACCCTGAGCCTATCTTGACCATTTATACGGGAAATCCATCCCAGAGGCTGTGCTAGTATGAGAATTGTTGGTTGAGCCTCTTTCTGACTGGCCCCCCCCCATAAATGGGGAGGGACACTGGCCCGGGATCTCTTGGTCGACCACAAAAAAAGTGTGTGTGTCAGGTGATGGTCTGGACTCCGTGTCCAGGGGGGACTCCTACCGGGGCACTGGAGGCAATTTGACCGACACCTATCCCTGTCTGCACACAGCCCCTTTGGCCTACTACTAGTCCCTAAAGTATTTTACATACAATCTAATTGTGCAATTTACATTGCCCTTTATTTTTAATTCATAATTTTGGGATCGTTCCCCTTGGATTGCCGGACTACTCATTATCTCCCTATATGTATGGATAATGTTTTATTTAAGCCACATATTATTATTTATGCCCCTGTGTTATACAGGGTCTTTCAGTTTCCATAGCATTCTCCGCTTTCACACAGAACGGCCTCTCCTCTTCTCCGCCAATATATTCTAGTAATTGGCCGTAAGCAAGCATCCTGGGAGCCTAGTTATGGCCTGCGCATACGCAATCCTCTGTGCCTCCCGTCCGACGGTACATTCTAACCGCGGAACGGGTTGGCAGCACAGTTAATGCTTATTTCTTCTTTAATAAGCGGCCGCTATTCCCAGGGCCACGATCAACTAACGTTGGCCCCGTATTTGTGTTTTGGCCACTATGGGGATGTATATTATATTAAAAAACTCCCGCCCTTCCACATGGGACAACACATGCGCTGTCAGTGGCGAGGGATGCCACAACTTTACATGTGCAAGATATACTGTTCCCCTTTCAGCCTAGGATGCTAGCCAAAACGTGAGTGTGGTATTATATACATATTTTGAGTCACTTTTCCAATATAGTAATTGACACAATAATTAATCATATATATTTATGTATTTGTTTATTTTTTTACTTAATTTATGCACAAATAGTGATGTCATCACAGGGTGGGGCTGACCTTTATTGGCAGCCTCTCTAAAGTGTTGGTTCTTTTTCTCTGTATATATTTGTCATGCACTCCTGGTGTACATTTGCTTGATAAAGATTCTGTGTAGTCGAAACCTCACTTTATTGGTGAATAAATCCTTCTTTTGCTGAAGACAGAGAGTGCTGCGGTTATCTATCCTTACCTACATGTATCTAGGGCCCAACAGACTAACACCGCTGGCACCGCCACCATTGGAGCCCAAATTTGGAGTGAGTAGTGCTGTCTCCCCCCTTCTTTACCTATCCTATCCTATTTTGCTTCTAAACAGCCCTTTGCATCAGTGTTCAAACTGATCCCAATTTTATTTCTAACAAATGTTACTGCTTCTGAACTTGGTGGGTAATATAGACAATATATACGACTTCAAAGTCAGGGTTTGCCATTTTGGCCATTTTCATGAAACTCCAAGTGTAAGCCTCTAATTCCTGGTTTTCGTACAAGAAGCTCAATGGTTTTGGGCCCCCTCATGAGTGAAAAGTTACTCCTTCCAAAGTACAGGTCTCTTCCTTTTAATTTTAGGCTATGAGGGACACTAATATGTTCTCCTTTGGATCTTCAGGGTTCCTCCACTGCATCCAACTACATGATCCAGATGTTCTTCTTCCTACAGTATATAGTCAGCTCATCTTACTAGGGACTCTTATCCTACTAAGGAGGCCAGAATAAGGCCCACCCCGAGGCCTATGCAGGCTATTAATTCCTGTAAATGGTGAATAAAAGCAAGAAATCCACAGTTGGACTCACTTTTGTAAATAATGACACATTGAGTTCCATATGTTGCATATTCGTTTCTGCACAGATGTCCTTATTTTTAAAGTTATAATGTACAATATATGTGTTTTTCGTTAGTAAGTTATACTGGTTCAAGAAAAAATGGAGCTTAAATTTCCTCTGTGATGCATCATATAAACAACTTCAGATTCATTAGCTTGAACAGATTCTTAATAGGCAACATTTGAAGAATTTGTGAAAAGAATATTCAATCAGAAAGATTGCAATGCTGAGTGTGCTGAAATGTTTACTTGTATAAGTAACAGCATAATACTAATTTTAAGCATGCATTTAGCTAAAAAAAATAGAAAAATTGACTTGATTTAAGGGGTTAAACCAGTCATAGACATAATAGCTGTCAGTTAAACAAATATTAGCAAGCATTAAACAGTTATCTCACCAAGTTAGATATAAAATGTAAGAGACAGTGGGAGTGGGCCAAATGTGCAAACTAACTGGTTTGACTTAGGGCAAGACCTAAGGACCTGGTCCTGGCAGTCCCCTGGTTTTCACTCTTTAACCCCTATACAAGGAACTGGCCTTCACTGCAAGGGAACCACCACACTGCTACCTCCTGGAATAGTTTCAGTATTGTTGGCAGCAGACCCATAGGGTCAGACACAACGGTGCAAAGCACCTCCTAGTCAGGAAACAGGTTGCTGTCAGGGCAGACAGAGTTCGTGTGTATCTAAGAAACTGGTCCGAGGTCAGGGCAGGAAGCAATGGGTAAATATGGTAGATAAGCAAAAGTCAGGCCAGGCAGTGGAGTATCAGATTCAGTTAACAGGCAGAAGTTCAGCACGCAGGCAGAAAGTTAGAATAACAAACCTTCACTGGTTAACTAGTAAAGCTCAGGCATCTCTCGCTTGGGAAAGTCACCTCACAGATGTCTAGCCATTGGCTGGCAGAGATTTGAAGCAAAAGGTGTGCTGGCCTTTTGAGAGTCGAGGAGCGCTCTATGGGAGACAGATAAAGGTCTAGCAGCCTAGCACAGGCTGTAGTCTCCAATGTGGGGGGGGTGTACTTGCACAGTCTGAAAATGGCAGCACTGATTGGATAGAGTGAGACACATCACTAACTGGTTACCACCCCTCTGTACCCTTACTGAAGACTGCTAGCAATTCATTCATAACTTCTGGTAGAAAGTTTGGGGTAACTTTGAATGTTTTTTCTATAATGTGTGCAATATTTATTGTTTTTATGTAATCTAATCCAGATTTTCTAGGACTCAAATGTACGTGTATTAATTGGTTGCCCTTCATTATACAGTGCCTTGCGAAAGTATTCGGCCCCCTGGAACTTTTCAACCTTTTGCCACATTTCAGGCTTCAAACAAAAAGATATAACATTTTACATTTTTGGTGAAGAATCAACAACAAGTGGGTCATAATTGTGAAGTGGAACGAAATTTATTGGATCATTTAAACTTTTTTTGTAATAATAAAACTGAAAAGTGAGGCGTGCAAAATTATTCGGCCCCCTTGCATTAATACTTTGTTGCGCCACCTTTTGCTGCGATATTCTCAATTGGATTCAGGTCTGGACTTTGACTTGGCCATTCTAAGACCTGGATACGTTTATTTTTGAACCATTCCATTGTAGATTTTGCTTTATGTTTGGGATCATTGTCTTGTTGGAAGATAAATCTCTGTCCTAGTCTCAGGTCTTTTGCAGACTCCAACAGGTTTTCATCCAGAATGGTCCTGTATTTGGCTCCATCCATCTTCTCATCAATTTTAATCATCTTCCCTGTCCCTGCTGATGAAAAGCAGGCCCAAACCATGATGCTGCCACCACCATGTTTGACAGTGGGGATGGTGTGTTCAGGGTGATGAGCTGTGTTGCTTTTACGCCAAACATATCGTTTTGCATTGTTTCCAAAAAGTTCAATTTTGGTTTCATCTGACCAGAGCACCTTCTTACACATGTTTGGTGTGTCTCCCAGGTGGCTTGTGGCAAACTGTAAACAAGACTTTTTATGGATATCTTTGAGAAATAGCTTTCTTCTTGCCACTCTTCCATAAAGGCCAGATTTGTGAAGTGTTTGACTGATTGTTGTCCTATGGACAGACTCTCCCACCTCAGCTGTAGATCTCTGCAGTTCATCCAGAGTGATCATGGGCCTCTTGCCTGCATCTCTGATCAGTCTTCTCCTTCTTTGAGATGAAAGTTTAGAGGGACGGCCAGGTCTTGGTAGATTTGCAGTGGTCTGATACTCCTTCCATTTCAATATGATCGCTTGCACAGTGCTCCTTGGGATGTTTAAAGCTTGGGAAATCTTTTGGTATCCAAATCCGGCTTTAAACTTCTCCACAACAGTATCACGGACCTGCCTGGTGTGTTCCTTGGTCTTCATGATGCAGAACCCTGAGACTATCACAGAGCAGGTGCATTTATACGGAGACTTGATTACACACAGGTGGATTCTATTTATCTTCATCAGTCATTTAGGACAACATTGGATCATTCAGAGATCCTCAATGAACTTCTGGAGTGAGTTTTCTGAACTGAAAGTAAATGGGCCGAATAATTTGCACTCCCCACTTTTCTGTTTTATTATTACAAAAAAAGTTTAAATGATCCAATAAATTTCATTCCACTTCACAATTGTGACCCACTTGTTGTTGATTCTTCTCCAAAAATTAAAAAAGTTATATCTTTTTGTTTGAAGCCTGAAATGTGGCAAAAGGTTGAAGAGTTCCAGCGGGCCGAATACTTTCGCAAGGCACTGTATATATGTACTTTGTCATGCAGTGGTATGTCATGAGTAAGAGTCTAGATCTAATTACCTGGAACGCGTATCCTCATGCTGAATAAATTATACGTTTTATGGAAGTTGGATTCTTCACATTTTTTCTTCACAATGTACAGTCTTTGTATACAGACAATATAGGTGTAAAACTTTTAAATGGCAAAATTATTATTTTTACCATGTTCTGTCCATGCATTAAAGGGGATTTCCAGAAGTGGAGTATTGATATCTAATTGGTGGGGTACGACTCCTGACCCATTGAACAGCTGTTTGGAGACCTACAGCGCTTACCTCGCAGCTTAACGAGCACAGCACCATACATTGCATAGCTTGGTATTGCAGCTCAAGCCCTTTCACTTGAATAGGACTGAGCTGTACATAGGCCATGTGACATGATGTCACTGGCCTAAGAAGAGGCTGCAGGGCTAACCAGAGCATCACAAGCTCTTCAAACAGCTGATCAGAGGGGGCACAAGGATTCAGAGTTCTGGTGATCACATATTGGTGACCTATTGTGAGGATAACTGACAATAAACCACACAAACAGTTACAGAATTGCTTTCAGCAAGGGCCCAGCTGTAGACAGTGCAGATGGAGCAGACATACCTATGCCCTGGTGCCACAGGTGCCGCTTCTTACTCCCTCCAGCATGCGTTCAGGTACCACTCTCCTGAAAGTGCTGCTTTAACGTTTATATACATGCTATCTGCACGGGGCATGTGCAGATAGGACGTATATAGCCATATGGCAGTCGGGAAGGTGTTAATGGCGGGGTTCTGCTGTTCAGCATCCTCTTTTTTTTGGCCAGATTGGTAAGCAGTTACAATGAAAGTCTCTAGCTCTGGAGGACCTTCCTGTCCTGCATTATACAGACATGTATATGAATTAGCACTGTGTAGTGCTTGATTTGCTCTGTAGTGCCGATGCAGGGAAACTGAACACTTACTGCCAGGTTTTCTCATAGATTACAGATGATCACTGGAAAACATTTTGTTGTCAGCTTATTCTCAGGGCATCCTTTTATTAGGGACTGTTCCAAGCAAGTGAGTCCTTATTTTACATTCAGAAGGGATACAAAACTATTTAGGGTGCATGTTAGATTACCTCAGCCCAACAAACCTCCCAGGAAATATTGCACCCAAGCTCAGTCAGAGGCTTACTAAACTTTACTAAACCACAATCACAGAAAAAAACATGGTCTAATATGGCAGAAAATTGCTCAGACCCCATATGCTGTTGCGCATATCAAACCGGGGGAGGAATTCCTGCACACAATCCCCAGCAAAAATGCATACAATGGAGGATGCCTGCAGCGGACCACATGTACCACAAAACCATCCTACACAAGGTAAGAAATTGCTGCGTACAAATCTTACGTTATTATGTGGTGTTTTGCGAACATTCGCGCACTAATAATGAACGTACAGTTGTTAAAGGTACGCAACTAATGTGAACACATATGCTTGAGCGTACAAATTGCATACGAAAATGATGGGCTTTGCTGAAGCGGAATGGTGGGGCAGGAGGAAAGCTCTAAGTCTGACCCCTGGCTTCATGATACTGTATCAGCAGATGACAGCTGATCATCCGGCTGTGATTGAGATGAGTGTGCCATCCACTCCACTGCCTCATCCACTTTCTCCTTCACTACAACTTTGCGCCTTGGTGGGTTAGCCTGGTGGAAGAATGGCCAACTATTACGAATTCTACAAGTAGAAGCTCCGGCTACAGGTCCTTTGGCACTGCTGCCCTGTGCCACCTTCTCCTTTTTTTTGGAGCTCGAGGTCTGGCTGGAACCCTTTTGCTTTTCCATGTCAGACATTTTTCACTTGACTGTGGCACTTCAGCTGGTCTTTGTCTCTCTCCCTGTCTCTCTCCCTATCTCTCTCGCTGTCTCTCTCCCTGCCTGATTAATTACTAGCCCTGCACTGGCCCTGCAGTATCTATGATATGTGCAATATGGATTCCCAGAACAATTACACCCCAATTTTAACAAAACAGTTCTCTGTCTCTCAGAACTTCACACACAGTGCTTCTGCTCGTCTCAGCACTCGCAGCACAACTGATGCATCACTGGCTTACCGAGCCTGAGCCAATCAGAGAAAGCCCTTCCCACTAGGTCAGGTGACCGATTTCTTCCCGGGCTTTATGCCGCACGAATAACGAACAGTAAAAGTTCGCTAATTAACTGAATTCGTACGCATCAGCGTATAAAGTAACTTACACGTAACATTAGCATACAATTTATCGGACAAGTACGTAGCGAATGCGTAGAAAGCTTTAAGAACATTTTAGAATCTAACTAAGCGAATCTCAAAAAATCCGGATTCGCTTCGTAGCGGAAAATTTTCAAGATTCGTATCGAATCTACGAAGCGGCGAATAGATTCGCTCATCTCTAGTCCCATCCCCTTTTCGAGTAAGTTAGAAAAAAGTGTAGAAACTCTAGCTGTGCCAAATTCTGCCAAAATTGCACCTATTTGCACCACTTTTTAGACAGATTCTAGGCACAAACACATTAGTAAATTTGGGTCACAGTATTGAGCATTTTTGTCTTATTATGACTGTGCATGTATGTTGGTTTCTATTCATTAAGCTGCTATCACACAAGTGATAATGCGGATCTTCACATTCTGAACAGTTGGTTGAATGTCTGTCAGAAAGCCAATGTTTCTAGCAGTCATATATTTGTTCATAATTATCACTAGTTGGGGACAACTGAGATGCTTCACAGATGGAGCTGTATCAGACTGCCAAGCAGACAATTTTCTCAGCTTCCAAAAGGGTCAATAATTCTTACAAGGAAAACACTATAATAAGAACTCATCAATAATGTATTGTATGTATATACCGTAGATTTGTGACTAGAACCCTTAGTCACGTGGATTTCTGATAGGCTTGAGCATTTAAATCCCAAATGAGTAAAAATATGCAGCATTTCCAAAATACATTCACATAATATGAAATAGGGATGGATGGGTACACAATGTATCACATAAAGGTTATACATATTAGGACCAAGAGCTTCTTATTGCAGGACACAGCACTGCCGGGTGACCCACACTGAAAGGTTTCTGGTTGTTAAAGGGGAAATCCACTCAAAAATGTTTCTCATGTGTCATTGATAAATGTGAGGAGACCACGATGGTAAAGTTTATGATCTCAGACTACTGCTAATTTCCAGAATGAGAGTGTCATATACAACATGCTAAATCATTTTGTACTGCTCACCAAAATCTGACAAATGGACAGTCAAATCAATAGCTGCTTTTCAGATTGTCATTAGCAAAAATCTATAAGCAGGGCAAAAAGGAACAACACACAAAGAAGGACCACAATTTTTGCATAGCTTTTCTTGTAATTGTAAAGGCTGCATATATGAAATAGTACATCCATATAATGTCCACTCCTATAATATTCAAGCAATACTATCTTCATAACACTGCCATATATTGTCACAATACTGCCCCAACACAACTGTCATACAGTTTTAAAAATACCACAATCCAATGTCTTAATAATACTACTATATGGTGTCCACATAACATTGGTTACACAACCCACATACAGTAAAACTGACTGACAGATCAGTAAAGATCTGGACACAGAGAGGACTGTGCTGCTGCCATTATTGTTGAGGGTTTGCTGCACCATATTTAGGCAGGCAATTCTCCAGTAGGCAAGTATATTAGCAGCACAAATCTCTCTCTTTTGTTCTGTACTGTAATAGTACATGTAACGCCTATCAGCCTCAGATCCAGGCTCTTCAGCCAACAATGACTGAAGTGGTCACCTGTGTGGATGGTGATTAGAGGAGCAGGCCACTTCAGGGACAGGAAGCCGTGACCAAAAAGGACCCATCGGAACAGGTTGATGAGTTAGTGTCTTTGATTTTTTTAGCCCACTCTGCGGCCCTTCCCAATACTTTTTAGCCCATAGACACATTATCTCCTATCCACAGGATAAGGGATAACTATTAGACCAGTGGTTGTCCAACCTCTGGGATTCCCATTGTAACTAGGGACTAGTGGACCTTGTACCCCGCGGGGCCTCCCAAAATGGACAGAGCAGCAGGTCAGGCATGTGCACTGCAGCACTATATAGGAGTTCCAGACACAACCGAGTACAGGGGTGGACATACCGGCTGCACAGGGGCCCAGGGCGGGAGGTGGCCCTTTCTCACAGGTGGCAGGGCAGGGAGAGATAAGCGCTTCCATTGTGGAAGCGCTAATCTATATTCATCTGTATCGCGATACAGATGAATAGTGTGGCAGGGCAGGGGAGAGGCGTCTCCCTTGCCCATTCATCTGATAGGCTGCAGGCCTAGTGCCTGTAGCCTATCAGAGGCTGGCGCAGGCACCGCGATGACGTCATCGCGCCGCCTGAGCTGTACAGAGCAGGACACAGGCCGGATGAGGCCTGCATCGCATCGCTGACAGGCTCATGGAGGTAAGTGTAAGTGTTTATTGTTTTAATTATTTAAAGTATATTGTAGCAAGAACGGGGGTGGGGGCCTATTTTCCGGCACATTATGGGGGGGTGGCACTATGAAGAAGGGGGGAAGGAGCACTTTGGGGGTTCCTATATACTGGCACATTATGGGGGCGCTATGGAGAAGGGGGGAAGGAGCACTTTGGGGGCCCTATATACTGGCATCTTATGGGGGCACTATGGAGAAGTGGGGGGGAAGGAGCACTATGGGGGCATCTACTGGGGGCCCTATATACTGGCACATATTATGAGGGGGCACTACGGGGGAATATACTGGGGGCCCTATATACTGGCACACATTATGAGAAGTGCTATGGAGAACTGGGGGGAAAGGAGCACTATGGGGCATCTACTGGGCCCTATATATTGGCACACATTAAGGGGGGCACTATGGAGAAATGGGGGGGAAGGAGCATTATGGGGGCATCTACTGTTGGCCCTATATACTGGCACGTATTAAGGGGGGTACTATGGAGAAGTGGGGGAGAAGAGCACTATGGGGGCATTATATAGGGGCATTTAATACTGGCACCCATTTTGGTGCCACTATGGGGAAAGGGGGGAGAGGAGCATTATGGGAGCATCTAAGTGGGACAGTCTATAGGGGCATTTCATACTGGCACATTATGCAGGGCACTATGGGGGCATCTTCTGGGGGCACTATATAGTAGTATTTTATACTGGCACAAATTATAGGGGCACTATGGACACCTAAGCTCAACTGGGGGCACTACGTTTTTTTCTAATGGCACACAGTACGGGTCATTGGAACACATGAGGGCACTCTGGGGACATTGGATATACTGGGGGCACTAAGAGGAGGTATTTTTTTTTACTGCCACACAACGGGGCATTTTTTTCGTACTGGCGCACATTATAAGGGGTGTTTTTCACACATTATAAAGAGAATTATTACTACCAGGGGCATTATGGTGGGCTTTATTACAACTGGGGGACTATGGGAGCATTATTACTTCTGGGACACAGTGGGGACATTATTACTGCAGGGGCACTATTACTACTAAGTGCACTCTGGCACAAAATTATTACTATTGTTGGGATTTTGAGGAGCACTATTACTGTGCGGCCACCCTGGCACAGTAACAGCTTAGTTTATTATGTTTCTTATTAGCATCAGGGACACTATTTGCTGGGTGCAGTTATTTATTAGAGCATTGTGTTCCAATAATTATTGAAGGGAGTACTATCTGTGTGTAACTAGTATTTTCAGGGGGTATATCTTTTTCTGCAGTATAGTTTTGGGTAGCACAGCATCTCAGTATTGGGGGTGCATGATGGGTTATTAAGCAGGTGGGAGGATGATTGAAAAGTAGGAAACTAAGATGTCTGACAGAAAGAAATCATCATGGCGATCTGGTCTGAATGGAAAAGATATAGAAAGAGAATCTACATCAAAGAAGACGTCACTGAATGTAAGAAGTATGTGGCATTGTATTAGGCTACTTTCACATTTGAGTTAGTGATTCTGGCACGCTGTTCCAGCAGAGAACAGCCTACTGGAATTCACTGGATCCGGCACTGCTGGATGCAGACAAAATGCCTGCCGGCCCCATGACTCTAATGGGGTCCGGCAGAGATCTGGCCACAATCTGGCAAAAATGCAGAGAATCAGCGGGACACAAACTGCTGCATGCTGTGGTTTGTGTCAATCCGATTCCTTGCATTTTCTGCCGGATTACATAGTAACATAGTAACATAGTTTGTAAGGCCGAAAAAAGACATCTGTCCATCCAGTTCAGCCTGTTTTCCTACAAGTTGATCCAGGGGAAGGCAAAAAAAAAACCCTGTGAGGTAGAAGCCAATTTTCCTCACTTTAGGGGGAAAAATTCCTTCCCGACTCCAGTCAGGCAATCAGAATAACTCCCTGGATCAACGACCCATCTCTAGTAACTATAACCTGTAATATTATTACCCTCCAGAAATACATCCAGGCCCTTCTTGAACTCTCTTAGTGAACTTACCATCACCACCTCCTCAGGCAGAGAGTTCCATAGTCTCACTGCTCTTACCGTAAAGAATCCTCTTCTATGTTTATGTACAAACCTTCTTTCCTCCAGACGCAGAGGATGTCCCCTCGTCACAGTCACAGTCCTCAGGATAAATAGATGATGGGAGAGATCTCTGTACTGACCTTTGATATATTTATACATAGTTATTAGATCTCCCCTCAGTCGTCTTTTTTCTAAAGTGAATAACCCTAATTTTGATAATCTTTCTGGGTACTGTAGTCCACCCATTCCAGTTATTACTTTAGTTGCCCTCCTCTGAACCCTCTCCAGCTCTGCTATGTCTGCCTTGTTCACAGGAGCCCAGAACTGTACACAGTACTTCATATGTGGTCTGACTAGTGATTTGTAAAGTGGCAGGACTATGTTCTCATCACGGGCATCTATGCCTCTTTTGATGCAACCCATTATCTTATTGGCCTTGGCAGCAGCTGTCTGACACTGGTTTCTGCAGCTTAGTTTGCTGTTCACTAAAATTCCTAGGTCCTTTTCCATGTCAGAGTTACCCAATGCTTTACCATTTAGTATGTACTGGTGACTTGCATTATTCCTTCCCATATGCATAACCTTACATTTGTCAGTGTTAAACCTCATCTGCCACTTTTCTGCCCAAGCCTCCAGTCTATCTAGATCCATCTGTAGCAGTGTACTGTCCTCTTCTGTGTTAATTACTTTACACAGTTTAGTGTCATCTGCAAAAATTGATATTTTACTGTGCAAGCTTTCTACAAGATCATTAATAAATATATTGAAGAGAATAGGACCCAATACAGACCCCTGTGGTACCCCACTAGTGACAGTGACCCAATCTGAGTATGTACCGTTAATAACCACCCTCTGTTTTCTATCACTAAGCCAGTTACTTACCCACATACAGACATTTTCTCCCAGGCCAAGCATTCTCATTTTGTATACTAACCTTTTATGTGGTACCGTGTCAAACGCTTTGGAGAAGTCCAAATATACGACATCCATTGAGTCGCCGCGGTCAAGTCTAGAACTTACCTCCTCATAGAAACTGATTAAATTGGTTTGACATGACCGATCCCTTATTTTCATTGAGGTACTCCAAGATAGCATCTCTCAGAAAACCTTCAAACAGTTTACCCACAACAGAAGTTAAACTTACCGGCCTATAGTTTCCAGGCTCTGTTTTTGGACCCTTTTTGAATATTGGCACCACATTTGCTATGCGCCAATCCTGTGGAACACTCCCCGTCAGTATAGAGTCCTTAAATATCAGAAATAAGGGTCTGTCGATTACATTACTTAATTCTCTTAGGTTACGGGGGTGTATTAGGTGGCCGGATCGTGGTGCCGCAGGTATGAAAGTAGCCTTACCCTGTATGTTTTGTATTGCTGTATGTAATACTAGGATGGAATAGGTTAGGTCAAGAATTTGGCATTGGGGGGTCAGGTTTTGGCGGGGCCCAGACACATTCTTTGCACAGGGGCCCTCTGCTGTCTCTGTCCGCCCGTGGCCGAGTATATAGCTCTGCGGTTTCCAGGACTCCCAGAAATATTATTACACCTATAGGTCCTTCACTAGGATAATGAGAATTAATACTAAGAATAAGTTGTATCACAGTAGAATATTGAGAGACAATATTAACCTTTAAAGGGAATCTGTCACCAATATTTGCCTAATAACTAATTTTGCTGTTGGGCACTCAGGCATCATTTAAAGCATATCTTTGGTATCTTTATGTGCATTTCTGATCTGAAAAAAAAGAACTTTGTATTATATGCAAGTGAGCAGAAAAGTGCCCAGCAGGGCGTTTCCAATCTTTCAAAGAGCCCAAGTCCAGCTCTTCTCCCGATTCCAGTACCTCCTCCTTGCACTCCTAACTCCTTACAACATTACCTCTCCACTGTGTCCACATCCTGCGCCGGCGCAGGCTGGCAATCTGCCTGGGCCTCTGCAACACTGTGCTTCGTCACTGTGGGATCACCAGAAGTAGAACGACTGCCTTCTTGGTAGTCCCATAGTGCATGTGCAGGACATACAGTGAGGCCGATGCGCGCCGCTCAGTATGTACTTTGGTGCGCTGGCACAGGCAAACTGCTACTCTGTGCCTGAGCAGATGTAAACACAGCAGAAAGGTGACATCATAGGCAGATGAGGAAGGCACCAGTGATGTCACATAGAGTTAGCACAGTGGAGGTACTGGAAGCAGCAGAAGAGGAGGGCTTGGGCTCTTTGAAGAGGCAGACTTGAAAACATTGAAAAATTGGAAAAACCCTGCTGGACATTTTGTGCTTCATTTGCATATGATCCAAATTTTATTTTCTTGAGATCACAAATGCACATAAAGATACCAAAGATATGCTTTAAACAACAGCATCTTAGCATTAATTATATAGGCAAAATATCGGTGACAGATTCCCTTTAAATGCACATAATCAGAATAGTGTGCTAATTGTATAATCTAATTTAGTAATACAAGACTTATCCCTATTGCTACTAAATGGCTTACCACCCAGAAGCAAAAAGGCTGCACTTTCCTGCAACTACGGAAAAAAAAAAATCACCATTGATTTGTTCACACCAGCCCTTGTGACAGCTGTCAGGGAAAGCTCATCAGTGGTTTAAAGCCCACGTAATGGGTCTACTCCTCACATTTACACTGAATCAATGTGTACATACTTCCAGCATTACTCAGTCAACGTTTCATTACAGGAAAAGGAGCAATGACTGTAGAAAAGTGGCAGTGACAGATTAATGACAACAGAAGTGGCGAGATGAACACACTTATGCTTGGCTCTGTTCATCAATGAAAATCTTGAAACACAGTCACATTTCTTAGAGCCAAATCACAGAACATGCTTATCTTTCTGTCAAAATAAAATAAGATTTATAAAATATTTAATTAATACAGAATTTACTCTATTTAAAATGCAAACTATTCCAGCAAATATGAATGAATGAATTATGAATTATCTATCTATTACTAATTATCTTTTGGTCTATCGGTTTATCTATCTGAATTAATCAGATTTTTTACAAATTTCACAAAAAGTCAAACAAATCCAAAGTTTTTGTGCTTCGCTTCGGATGAATCGCACAAAATGGCGCCCAGACCATTTTACAGTAAGAATAGTCAAGAAAAATGACAGGAAGGATGAAGATTGAGGATCATATGACCCTGGGAGGGGGGAGTCTATAATATAATAATTACACGCAAACACAGGAATATACACATAGACACAGGAATAATGTGATCAATACAATGTTTATTAAGGCAAAAATCAATTACAAAACATGATTGGTCACTTGCAAGAAATTTAAAATCCATTAAAAATTGCCAAGGACAGGTGGGGCAAGTAGGTAGGAAAGCAGTAAAGTGCAAGTGCAAAATAAGAGGTCAGAATAATGTGCTGGCAAGAAAGACCACGTAAGTAACAGATGAATAACAAGAGGAAATATAGCCAAATGCATATAAGGGAAACAGTGACAATTACTGACCCAGAAAGTCCCACCGCAATGCATCACCGGTCCACACGCGCTTCACCAGTCCAGCGTATGCGCCGAGGTGGCCAACTTAAATGTGGTGCCACCTGGCAAACCAGCGACCAGCATAGGGGGATGGTACAGCAGATAAAATGAAACATATTTATGGTGCAATGGCAAGACTCATGATTGAATATTGTATAATAAAAAAGCACACAATTAATAATATGAAAAAAGGTATACATAATTGGTGATACATAATAATATACATGATTGAATATAAACGCACATAATAAAAAATGACAAAAGAAAAAAAATGTGTATAAAAAAATATATGCAAATAATACCAAATGTAAGTATGAAAGTGAAAATTATGTAATAAATAACTTTTACACACACGTGGTTAGTAATAAAATATGAAATACATAATTACGTGTGAACACAAATAATTAAAAATAAAAAAATATAAACCATGATTACACAATGCATATAAAAATGTGTGCCAAAAAGAAAGTGCAAACAATATAAACATGTTATATAGATGTCAAAGTGAAAAAACTTTATGAGTGTAATCAATGAAAAAAGTGAGTAAACGATGTGATGTGAAGAGAAAAATGAATGTGTGAGTGAAAACAAAATTTAAATATTTTTTTGTTTCTGAGTGATGTGCAAAAATAAAACAACAAAAAATGTAAAAAAAAGTGAGAATGAATGTACCGTGAAATAGTGCACAATAATTAGTTAAAAAGTGAAATACAAAAAAATTATATTTTTTATTTTTATTACATATATTTCGTTATTTTGTTATTTCAATCATATTTGTCCTCCAATCTTCTCATAATTAGATTCATATGTCTCGTACATCAACAGTGCATCTTCAAAAAATAATTTTTTTATAGTAAAAATACTCAAGCATAGATCTGCCAGCACAATTAGACCAGACAAAAAAGACAAAATAAATATCAGCGATACCATACCAACAGATATCAACGATACCAAACCAGTACCAACCCATTGGTTCAGCCCAAACAAAATCAATAATAAGAAAATTAAAACAATTAAAAGACACAAAGACAAAATAATTAATCTAGAAATGATCCAAAAAGGAATTTTATCATTGAGACCCTGAGGTATTTGTGTTTTCAACTTGATGATCCACTTACATTCGATCTGTTCCAACCGTCGAAAGAGATCATCACCACTTGCCCCCAAGTTCATCATCCAATGGGAACGAAGGGGTAGACTTGTACACGAAGACCTCGGGGGATCAATTATTTCGTGAGATATTGTTCAAGTGCTGCTTTATTCCACCAAGTTTTAGTTCTTGATTTGTATAAGTTTTTCAATAATTTTTTAGTTTCCAAAACATAAGGTTGGGCAGACCCATTTGAAAATGAAGCGTCATCCTTAAAAATCTTTGTGACCTGTGAGAACCTATCTGTCTCTTTAACACGAAAATCCATAGTATAGGGAAAAACTGAATTACAAAACGAAATTAATACACCAAAAAAAAACAATTTCCCTCAATATAACGTCAAATTATATACAATTAACACACATAGAACCAATCTAAATATATGGGTTGAATATAATAAAAATAATATACAGACACAGGAATAACGTGATCACTACAATGTTGTCCGTATAAGGACATATTTAATTAGCATAGAGAGAGATACTGTTCACTATTCTATTTTTTTATTCTATTTTCTATTTCTATTTTTCACACAGCTACTAGCAATTGGGAAGTTCATGTTGCACTGCAAATTCTGCAATGATTCTGCAACAGCCTAATTTTTTTCTGTAAATAAACAGCCAGCCAGCTTTTTTTGTAAAAACCTCACGTTTCTACAGCTCATAAGTGTGTTGTAGGTTTATTGCTAGCACCTCCATCTCCAGCATCAGTAGCATACATTCTACTGCAAAGGCATTGTATTGGGTCAAGAAACTGTGCATTATTAATGAATGCGTTGTGCTGAAGTAACAGCATTTATATACCAGTTTCAGTTAGCACATTGTATTACGTCAAGATACTGTGCATTGTTAGTGAAAGCATTGTCCTACAATAACACCGTGCTTTCTTAGTGAACATTTTGTACTGTAATAACTACATTAATATAGCAGTTACTTTCCACGCATTATATTACTATTGTAAATTGTCAAAACCAGTGTGCAGTATGTTTGTAGAATGGGAGGAACATTCAATTGAGCATCTGTTTTCAAATTATAGAAAAGATGCAATTTTGCTAATCGTTTAATAATCTGTGTACCAAACCTCTGGCTTTTCATATATAGGGCTAGTAATAAAATGTCTGGTAAATAGAACGCTGGAAAACAAAATGCCCATGCCTTATGCGAAGTCAGAATGTGGGTGGTGAAAACAGCAGTAGCAGCCCCAGTTTTCCCAGTAAAAGTAGTAGCAGCAGGCCACAGCTCCACCTGGCTTCCAATAGGTGCCACATTATTATTGAAGACAAAGAGGATGAGATTGTGCACTAGATGGCTCATTCCTTCTCTCAGTTACAACAAAATGATGTTGAGGTCACCTCTGAGTCTGACACTGTGCCTTGGAGCCAGGGGTCACAGCATTTCTACTTCTCCTCCAGCTTGCAGCCCGAGAGAAGACTTTCAGATGCATCATCTCTTCACTATCCCTTATAGTGCGGTTTCTTCTTTCCTAAGAAGAGGCAACAAAACACCATGCACTATGACACAGGACAGATCAGGTGGTAAAAGATCAGGAACCAGGAAACAGAACAGTTGGTACACTGGCAGACAAACAGATTATAGCTACTTACAAGCTCTAGCAAGATAGAGAGGCCTGGCAAGATCTGCAGAGACCAACTTGGCCAGGCCAGGAAGTGAGGTCAGCAGAAGCTGATTAGCAATTGGGAACAGCCTCACAGCAGCTCACAGAGCAAGAGAAGTTAAAGCCTTGCACTACTGCAGTAGAGGAGATACACAAGATCAATGGCCCTAATTCACACACAGGTAGATGGTGCTCATTAGCAAAAGACAGCAGCGGCCTCGAACAGTGGCACTTGTAGCCACAGTGGTGGTTTTGATGGTGGTAGAGGAGTAGTACCCATGGCAATAGTGGCACTGAACAAATACAGACATGCAATTAGAAGGGGGCCAAGGAGCACATGATAACATATCACAATTTGATAAAAGTTGAGGGGAGTGTGAGGAGGTGAGGGTGAGGACTATGATGATGATTGTGTTTAGAACACCTGGGAGCCGGATCCGGTTGATGAGAAGGAGGTGACATCAGAATAGGGTAGAGGCAACATACAGGTATAGATGAGCGAATCTATTCGCCCCTTCGTAGATTCAATACAAAACTTGGAAATTTTCAGCTGCGAAGCGAATCCGAATTTTTTAGATTCACTCCGTTAGATTCGAAAATGTTCTTAAGGCTTTCTACGCATTTGCTACGTACTTGTCCGATAAATTGTACGCTAATGCTACGAATAAGTTACTGTATACACTGTTGTGTATGAATTCAATTAATTAGCAAACTTTTACTGTTAGTTCATTATTCGTGTGGCAAAAGCCCAGGAAGAAAGTGGTCACCTGACCTAGTGGGCAGGGCTTGCTCTGATTGGCTCAGGCTCGGTAAGCCAGTGACGCATCAGTTGTGCTGCGACTGCTGAGATGAGCAGAAGCATTGTGTGTGTAGTTCTCAGAGAATGAGACCTGTTTTCTTAAAATTGGGGTATAATTGTTCTGGGAATCCATATTAGACATATCAGGGATACTGCAGGGCAAGTGCAGGGCCAGTGCAGGGCTAGTAATTAATCAGGCAGGGAGAGAGAGAGACAGGGAGAGCGATAAAGACCAGCTGCAGGGCCACAGTCAAGTGAAAAATGTCTGGAATGGATAAGCAAAAGGGGTCCAGTTCCAGCCAAACCTCGAGCTCTAAAAAAAAGGAGAAGGTGGCACAGGGCAGCAGTGCCAAATGACCTGTAGCCGGAGCTTCTACTTGTAGAATTCGCAATACTTGGCCAGTGTTCCACCAGGCTAACCAACCAAGGTGCAAAATTGTAGTGGAGGAGAAAGTGGATGAGGTAGTGGAGTGGATGGCGCGCTCATCTCAGTCAAAGCCGGATGATCTGCTGTCAGCTGCTGATACATTACATGTATCACATGTATTACGCAATCGATAGACAATAGTACGCTGAGGATTCGTACGCAATTTTGCTCATGCGTACGTATTCACAGAAGTTACGTACCTTTTAAAACTGAATGTTCGTTATTAGTGCGCGAATGTTCGCAAAACGCCACATAATAACATATGATTGCCAGGGTCCGATCTTCTTCTATTGCCAAGCCAAGCTCAGCTGCTGCTAACTTTGTTCGCATATCTCCCATCAGGCAATTTTTCTCCACAATGCTGGCAGATAAAAGCATTTTTGTGCGCAAACTCTTCAGTATGAAAATAAGCCATGGACATTCAGACATAAATGTAGACACTATGGCTCTATTGCAGCACATGAGGTGGCATCACCAGTTCCTGTGGGAAAACAGAACTGTCCACCAAGAGTGTCCTCCTTCTGCAAGTCTCGTTTGCAGTAGCCAGGCCACATCCACATGCAGTACAATGTCCTTGTCATTGTCATAATTAGCTACTGCTTCTACCACTCAGACTATTCCTCCTCCTCTGCTCTGTTGACAGGAAACAACTGTAAATGCCCAGCAAGCCAATGGTGTGCAAGCTTAGCTCCCAACTGGCCGAGTTGCTGGCAGTGCAGTAACTGCCTTACCGCTTAGTGGGTTCTGCTGCATGTAATGAAAATTTGTTATAGCCACTGAGTTATTAAAATAAATGTATCTGTATAGCTGGCCCTGTTGTTTGTTCTTTTCCTTAATTCTCTGTACACCTCATTAGGATGGGCTCATAATAAAACGTCCAGCACTGTGATGCCTCCATAAAACAGGAACTTTGTTATAGCAGGGGTAAACTACAAGAAACACTGACACATTTTGGGGTACACTATGCCTTTCTCAGAAAAAAGGCGACTTTAGGGATCAGGAGCGATGCAGGTGCCGGGGAGCGGGGTAAGTATAACCAGTATGAGGGGCACGGGCATTTTGGGGGGCATTATAGGGGTTGGATAACCCCTTTAACCCTGCTATAATAAAGTTCCTGTTTTATGGAGACATTGCAGTGCTGGATGTATCATTTGAGCTTTGTCTTGGCACTCCAACTCGGTCCAAGCCATGCCACTGTGAATTAGATTTAATCAGATTATGCTATAGCTGGTGAAAAGTGAAAAGTGCTGTTTACCTTAAAGACACACACATGCTTAGTTCCATCCTACCTACTGTCAGAAGCTGTGACAATTGTAGGGAGAGAGCTGCATGTGAAAAGACACACACCCTGAGCAGTGATAAGAAGAGAGCTGCAGCAAAAATGGCTGCCCATCAGCCTAAAGAGAAACTAGGAGAGCAATTAGAGAAATGAATGGGTAGATCTCTGGATCCATATGATGTACAGGGCTGACTCTAGCTTTGTTAGAAAGAGAATGCAGATACAGTTGAAAGTGGTGTTCACTCAGTATTCCAGGCGCATCATTTCAAAAAGAACATAAAAAACTATTGTTATCTGCAATACACAGCAAACACATTTCCGTGCTTCATAAAGCTTTTATCCATAGTGAAAGGTATCCATTTAAAATTTTAATGAGTTAAATACATGACAGGGCTGCTACATTTAAACGATGAACATTTAATTTGAACACGATTCTGTTGTTGCATTTGAAAGGCACTAAAATATTGTTTCCTCAGAGGGGATGATAGGATTTAAAGGAAGGAAGAGAGGAACTCATTGATCACAGCAATTCTAAAGAGGAAGATCCGGGCAAATATTTGACTTATGACACAGGAGTAAGAAGAGGAGAAAGGGTGTGGAAGTCAAAAGTGCAACAACAAAGTTATTGACGGAATTACTATTTAATTAAAATATAATTCAGGAGATATAAGACAGAGGTTATGGGATATATGTATCATGGGTATGTATTTCTTTTTGGTTTAAACATTTTACCTTTGTTTGAAAATTGGATGATGTTTTATTATGAACATCCAAAGGACAACATAGTGTCAATGTTTATTCATTGTTAAAGGGACACTACCATCGCCATTTTTGTTATCATTATATTTCTGGATATATTTTTTTGAAGCCACGCCATGTTTTATACTTCCTGTCATGGCTCTTTAACTTCCTCTTTTGTTTGAACTTTTAGCTCAACCAACATCCTCGCTTTACCTTTTTTTACTCAGACCTTCCACAGAGAGAGGCTGACCTCGACCCCCTTCTCCACTATAGTCACTCAATTACACATTACATTGATATGTGCAGTGCCCTACCGTGGATATATTTATCTAGGTATATCTAGAGAAAACAAGAGCGTAATGCTGTCATCCTAAATTCTACATCTACTATTATAGTAGAAGATAACTTATTCCCCTATCACCAGCACTAAAATAAGAAGGGGATCCCTAACCATATAGGAGTTTTTTCTGTCTGATTGCTCACTGCAACAGAATGGACAGTATTTTTTGTTTAACTTTCAATGTTTTTGTTGTAGGGTATATTAATTATTAATATTTTGCGTGGTATTAATAATCACTATGCATAAATAGGCATGGCCGGCTATCGCTAGCTGTACCTATTTATTCCCTTGCTGCTGTCTGTTCCCTGCACTAGGTGTACTATCGCGGCAAATTGTACTTTGAATAATAAAATATTTATTATAAAATACTAACAGTATACAGTCTAATTATTTAGACTATATCTATATATATCTATATTGCCGTATATAAATATATATACATATAGTCGCACAACAATACAAAACCTAACTACACTACACACTCCCACTTAGAAATTCCACCCAGAAAACTATCTAGACATACACTAACACACACACATACACATAAATGGCAGCACCCTCCCAAGCTGCCTGTCCCTACTTACTGTCCCTAAAAGGGGTTAAAACCAAATTACTGGCAGACAAAGGGTTAATATAGCTATATGAGATGCAGGAGTGATTTAGCTATATTATATATGGTAGATTATTGGCAGGGAAAGGGTTAACAGGGATATGGGTTGGCAGGGAAAGGGTTAATAAGAGGATGAGCTTCGTTGGTGGTATAGGGTTTATGGACGTAGGGAGGATATATATATCAGGGTAAGGGTTGTATTGCAGGGGGTTAAATTACAGGGATAAGCAAGTGGTTAATTTCAGGGATAAAATGGTGGTGGTATAGTGATTTATAGGCAATGCAGGGGTTAATTACAGGGATAAAAGTTGGTGGTATAATGGTAGGGGTTTATGAAGGGGTTAATGAAATCATTGGTGGTTCAGGGATACTCAGCCATCCAATGCTCGTCTCCAGGGGTCAACCGCTCGTTGTAGGGGATGATCCTTGCTTCTATAGTTGTTCGTTGTAAGGGTAAGACTCTCGCTTGGTTCCTTTGAGGGTGGCACGGCTCAACTGCAGAGCGCAGGGTGGCCAGGTTATTTAAACCCGGCCACGCTCGCTCCCGTGCTTCCCGCACTCTCTCGCCGGCAGTCAAGTGCACGTGATATGACGTCACCGCGCCTGCCCGCGCACACGTGCGCTCGTTCCCAAGCGGGGGATCTCTTTGATCCTCCCGCCTGGGGATTGCTATGCATCTCCGGAGCTGTAACTACAGCACCGGAGGTGCGCAGCACACAGAAGCAGGGAAACCTTTTGTTTCTCTGTCCCTGTTATGTTAACAAAAGGGCAGAGGATCTTATCGATCCTCTGTCCTTTGATGTGCCTGAGACTGGACTAATTGTCCAGTCATCAGGTCACCATCTGCTGTCCTGCAGGAGGGGGGGCGCACCCGGACACAGGGGACATTTTATATAGATATAGATGTATGTATATAATTCTGGGGCATATATAAAGTGGGGAAAAATGTATTTAGTCAGCCACCAATTGTGCAAGTTCTCCCACTTAAAAAGATGAGAGAGGCCTATAATTAACATCATAGGTAGACCTCAACTATGAGAGACAAAAGGAGAAAACAAATCCAGAAAATCACATTGTCTGATTTTTAAAGAATTTATTTGCAAATTATGGTGGAAAACAAGTATTTGGTCACCTACAAACAAGCAAGATTTCTGGCTCTCACAGACCTGTAACTTCTTCTTTAAGAGGCTCCTCTATCCTCCACTCATTACCTGTAGTAATGGCACCTGTTTGAACTTGTTATCAGTATAAAAGACACCTGTCCACAACCTCAAAGAATCACACTCCAAACTCCACTATGGTGAAGACAAAAGAGCTGTCGAAAGACACCAGAAACAAAATTGTAGACCTGCACCAGGCTGAGAAGACTGAATCTGCAATAGGCAAGTAGCTTGGTGTGAAGAAATCAACTGTGGGAGCAATAATTAGAAAATGGAAGACATACAAAACCACTGATAATCTCCTTTGATCAGGGGCTCCACGCAAGATCTCACCCTGTGGGGTCAAAATGATCACAAGAACTGTGAGCAAAAATCCTAGAATCACACAGGGGGACCTAGTGAATGACCTGCAGAAAGCTGGGACCAACGTAGCAAAGGCTACTGTCAGTAACACACTATGCCAGTGACTCAGATCCTGCAGTGCCAGACTTGTCCCCCTGCTTAAGCCAGTACATATCCTGGTCCTTCTGAAGTTAGCTAGAGAGCATTTGGATGTTCCAGAAGAGTATTGGGAGAATGTCATATGGTCAGATGAAACCAACGTAGAACTGTTCGTGTTTTGAGGAGAGTGAATGCGGAGTTGCATCCAAAGAATACCACACCTACTGTGAAGCATGGGGGTGGCAACATCATGCTTCGGGCTGTTTCTCTGCAAAGGGACCAGGACGACTGATCCGTGTACATGAAAGAATGAATGGGGCCATCTATCATGAGATTTTGAGTGCAAACCTCCTTCCATCAGCAAGGGCATTGAAGATGAAACGTGGCTGGGTCTTTCAGCATGACAATGATCCCAAGCACACCGCCAGGGCAACGAAGGAGTGGCTTCGTAAGAAGCATTTCAAGGTCCTGGAGTGGCCTAGCCAGTCCCCAGATCTCAACCCCATAGAAAACCTTTGGAGGGAGATAAAAGTCCGTGTTGCCCAGCTACAGCCCCAAAACATAACTGCTCTAGAGGAGATCTGCATGGAGGAATCGGCCTACATACCAGCAACAGTGTGTGCAAACCTTGTGAAGACTTACATAAAACGTTTGACCTCTGTCATTGACTTACAGAAAACGTTTGACCTCTGTCATTGCCAAGAAAGGATATATAACAAAGTATTGAGATGAACTTTTGTTATTGACCAAATACTTATTTACCACTATAATTTGCAAATAAATTCTTTAAAAATCAGACAATGTGATTTTCTGGATTTGTTTTCTCATTTTGTCTCTTATAGTTGATGTCTACTTATGATGTCAATTACATCATAAATGGGAGAACTTGCACAATTGGTGGCTGACTAAATACTTTTTTCCCCACTGTACATACATTGATATGTATTAGGAGCATTTGAGGCTAAATATGGATTTAAAGGCGTGAAAGGGGGCATTTATAAATCATATATATATATATATATATAATATATATATATATATATATATAATAGGAGACATTATATAGCATTCTGGGACTATTTGTATAAGGTGTATATAAATATGTATACATAAGTGCATGGCATTGTGGGGCCACTATATATATATATATATATATATATATATATTATATATATATATATTATATATATATCATACATACAGTACAGACCAAAAGTTTTGGATCACGCTTCTCATTCAAAGAGTTTTCTGTATTTTCATGACTATGAAAATTGTAGATTCACACTGAAGGCATCAAAACTATGAATTAACACATGTGGAATTATATACTTAACAAAAAAGTGTGAAACAACTGAAAATATGTCTTATATTCTAGGTTCTTCAAAGTAGCCACTTTTGCTTTGATTACTGCTTTGCACACTCTTGGCATTCTCTTGATGAGCTTCAAGAGGTAGTCACCTGAAATGGTATTCCAACAGTCTTGAAGGAGTTCCCAGAGATGCTTAGCACTTGTTGGCCCTTTTGCCTTCATTCTGCGGTCCAGCTCACCCCAAACCATCTCGATTGGGTTCAGGTCTGGTGACTGTGGAGGCCAGGTCATCTGGCGTAGCACCCCATCACTCTTCTTCTTGGTCAAATAGCCCTTACACAGCCTGGAGGTGTGTTTGGGGTCATTGTCCTGTTGATAAACAAATGATGGTCCAACTAAATGCAAACCGGATGGAATAGCATGCCGCTGCAAGATGCTGTGGTAGCCATGCTGGTTCAGTATGCCTTCAATTTTGAATAAATCCCCAACAGTGTCACCAGCAAAGCACCCCCACACCATAACACCTCCTCCTCCATGCTTCACGGTGGGAACCAGGCATGTAGAGTCCATCCATTCACCTTTTCTGCGTCGCACAAAGACACGGTGGTTGGAACCAAAGATCTCAAATTTGGACTCATCAGACCAAAGCACAGATTTCCACTGGTCTAATGTCCATTCCTTGTGTTCTTTAGCCCAAACAAGTCTCTTCTGCTTGTTGCCTGTCCTTAGCAGTGGTTTCCTAGCAGCTATTTTACCATGAAGGCCTGCTGCACACAGTCTCCTCTTAACAGTTGTTGTAGAGATGTGTCTGCTGCTAGAACTCTGTGTGGCATTGTTCTGGTCTCTAATCTGAGCTGCTGTTAACCTGCGATTTCTGAGGCTGGTGACTCGGATGAACTTATGCTCCGCAGCAGAGGTGACTCTTGGTCTTCCTTTCCTGGGGTGGTCCTCATGTGAGCCAGTTTCTTTGTAGCACTTGATGGTTTTTACGACTGCACTTGGGGACACTTTCAAAGTTTTCCCAATTTTTCAGACTGACTGACCTTCATTTCTTAAAGTAATGATGGCCCCTCGTTTTTCTTTACTTAGCTGCTTTTTTCTTGCCATAATACAAATTCTAAGAGTCTATTCAGTAGGACTATCAGCTGTGTATCCACCTGACTTCTGCCCAACACAACTCATGGTCCCAACCCCATTTATAAGGCAAGAAATCTCACTTATTAAACCTGACAGGGCACACTGTGAAGTGA
>ONZH01000334.1:0-43246 GCA_900303285.1 Rhinella marina
CTGAAGAGAGGCGGCTACATGCAGGTAAAGGCCACTGCCATCGTTGGAGGATATCACGGGTCCTGTAAATTTAAAGAAAAACTCCTGCAAAAATTTTTATCCTCAAACCTGTTAGAAAGGTGCATGATATAATCTATAGTGAATGTAATTTTCTTATCAGAGGCTGAAATTGAGAGTTTCCACTCTCTTCTTATTGTAGCTGGGTCATGTGACCAACTCCCTGACCTCCAACTGACCCAGGACAGCAAGCCAGTCACTGCTCTATTCATTCCTATGAGACTGAAAGTGAGGCTCCCATAGGAATATATAGAGAATTAGACTTCCTGTCCACACATAAGGTGCTGTGTGAGTTGATGGGTCTAATTCCTAGTCACATGAAACAGATAAGAAACTTCAGGATGATATAACTCAAAAATTCAGCTACTGGTAAGAAAATGACATTCATTACAGATTACATCATGTACATTTCTAGCAGGACATGGAATAAAATTTTTTGCAGGAGTTCTTCTTTAAGTAGGAAGCATGTAATACTGCATTTCCCCTCTAGGTGCGCTGCAGAGATTGCACACTTGCTGTCAGACTCCACCCACAGATTACAGAGGATTACTTCACATCGCAGCAGGACACCCTGTGAGCAGTTTATTGTCGGAGGACTGCTATATTAAAAAAGGATGTATAAAGTATACAGCCCCTTTATCCATCCATACTGAACTGCTCCCCGTCATTACATTCCAGCGCCGAGGCTCTTAGGCTGTGTTCACTGGAGTTCCGCCAAGTCTGTCAACTTCTGCACGGCCAAGGTCACAACCTCCACTGCAGCCAATGACTGGCCTCAGCAGTGACTTGTCCCCAACCAGCGCGTGACCCAGCAATGATGTGCCGCATGAAGGCACGTCACCTCTGAGGCCATTCATTGGCAGCAGCAGTGCACATGACCCGGTCTGCGAGGAAGTGACAAAGAGGGACCGGAAGTCCAGCGGACACAGCCACGGAGCAGGGAATGGAGCAGTGGGGAGCAGGTAAGTATGGATTTCTCTTTGTTGCTTCTCAGTTAAAGGAACCTTTAACGCCAAGCTGATACACTATGCCCGGTGCAGGGCCTGAGAGGACAGAGCATGAGTACTGCCCTCCCTGAGTCATGCACTGCTCCCTCAGGTATCACACAGTATAAGGGCTCATTCAGGTGGCCGTATGCTGTCCGCAAAAATGAAGAGAAAGGGAGAAAAGGGACTCATAGAAGTGAATAGGTCTGCATCTAATCAGCAAAAAAAAAGGATCCGCATTTTTACGGACAGCATACGGACGTCTGAATGAGCCCTGAGGGCTCATGCACACGAGCGTAAGCGCAAATAGCAGTCTGCAATTCTCAGGAACTGGCCATGTGGACACTGCAGACCCATTGTCTTGAATGGGTCTGCAATCTGCAACACACGGCCAAAGATAGATCATGGTGTATCTTTTTGCGGCGCACAGACACGGACCGGAAGTTCACGCCGTGGGCTTCCGATCCGTGCCTCCACTCCGCAAAAGATAGGTGAAGTCCTATCTTCGGTCGTATGTTGCGGATTGCAGACCCATTCCAGTCAACGAGTCCGCATCCACACCACGGAGTGTACGCGGCCAGTGCCTGGATATTTACGGTCCGCAATACGGCCACTGAGCCAGTGCGTTCGTGAGCATGAGCCCTAAGGGAAATGTATAAGGATGGAGTGTTGTTAAATAATACTACTATGCCAGCACACATAAGACATGGGTAAGGCGTCACTGAGCGAGGACAGGGACAGAGTAGAGACAGGTTGAGTTTTTCGGATAATACTGTTACATACACGGACGTTGTCAAAGGACGTCTTGCTTGTGATGTCATACAACAGGAGCAGAGCTGGGGGTAGGAGAGAAAAGTTACCAGCACCAGTCAATGTCTGCATCCTCCATATCATCAGCCGGTTTACATACCCTGAGCATCCCTGTAGTAAGCATGGGTGACACTTCGAAAGCGCTCCTGACCGGCCGTGTCCCAGATCTGCGGGAGGGGAAATATGAAATAATAAAATGATTATTGAATTATGTATGAAACCCACAGGCGGTCAGTCAGTCGAGGACCAATGATAAGCAGGGTCGCTTGCATGTAGGATATTTAGAGCTTGCCTGTCAGGCAAAAACATGCATAAAACCCAACATTAGTTCCAAATCAACCACGTGCTGTAAAAACCGTGGTCTTAAAGTATAAAAAATTTTGCATAATGGCTGTGATTCATTGCAGAATCATAACTGTAAAGGAACACGTCTTTATTGGGCTTCCCTAATATCTTTCCTGTTTCAGCTGCACAGCTAGATACATTTCTCTCAGAAGCAGAGGATGTCTGCTTTCTGCCAGTACTGTATGCAGTGATTTCACTTGCCACTATATTATTTTTTTCTCGGGAGCTAAGAAAGCTGATAAGGAGGGGGAGATCAGACTTAGGCTCCATTCACACGTCCTGTTTTTCTTTCCTGATTCGATCCTGATCTGGATCCATTCATTTCAATGGGTCCTGAAAAAATCAGGATCGAATCGGGAAAGAAAAACAGGACGTGTGAATGGAGCCTTACAGACACACAGGAGCTCTTCAGAAGAAGTTGTATCAGGATCAGGACTCAGCTAGCTCTGACACGCCCCCACTTCCTCTCTGCTGTCTACTGTGTCTCTGTTACTAGGGACAGATCTTGTCTGACAACAGGCAGTGGACTGCAAGGTAGGTGGAAGTGAGACCCCTAGTGGCCATGACTTTATAAATGTTATAAATGAAGTGATTTAGAAATGTGTTAATTACACCATTCTCCATTAAATTAACAGTGACTCTTTAAAGCGACCCTCCAGTTAGGTTCTCATCTTGATCTGCAAGTCAGAACCTACAGGGGATGATCACCTGCTATTTAATTTCTTCAGATCTTGCTCCTTGGCGGCTTTTTAGCTCAGCATTAGGGCGGGGCTGTGAGCGGTGACTACCTATAGTTACGGAATCTATAGGGAGACTGGAGTAGTCTGAGACACACCCCTTCTCTCATTATTGGCTCAAGCTGCAGAAGAAGGAGGGAAGGGCGCATACAGCCATCCCACAGTGAGCATCAGGCCCGGGATGACTGACACGTCACCACCAGGTGGCGCAAACCTCATGTTTACTTTATTTACTATGAATGGTCTTTCATGATCTGAAAATTTAGGGAACGACTCATATGTGCAATCAGGAATAGAAACTGTAAAGAACATTTAGAGCGTGCACGGCTGAGCATGCACATTTCCACTCCACGCATCTCTATGGGACTGCTGGAGACAGTCGAAATTGAATGGAGCGGGACTGCACATGCTCGACCATCACTCTCCCAGCAGCGGGACTCCCACCTGGTCCAGCACATAGGGAACAACTTGTTGCAACCAGAATAATCACTGCCAGGTAAAAAAAAAATAAATCATTAAAACACACTTTATTGAAAATACTTATTAAAATACTGCCCACACATTCTGTTCTCATATAGGCTAGGGATATAGAGGTAGCATGCAATATCGGGTGGCGATGGACTCCTAATATCCTGGCACTACGTAACTGATTGTCTCCTTGTAGCATATACTAGGTAAAGTATTTAGTTGTGGGTACAACTTTGGATAGGTCATCAGTATCGGATGGGTGGGGACCCGACACCCTGTGTTTGAGAAGGGACCGACACCCAGTAGCGACACAGCCTTCTCCAGCTTTCCCTAAGCAATGCGACGTCACCGTACACTGGTCAAATGGCCTAGGCGCAGCTCAGCCCCATTGAAGTGAATGGGGCTGAGCGTGATACCAAGCACAGCCACTATACTATAAACGGCGCTGTGCTTAGTGAACTGAAAGTAGCGCCGATGCCTTCTCAAACAGATGATCTGCGGGGGCTCCCGGGTGTCACACCCCCACAGATCAGATACTGAAGTTTTGGAAAACCCTTTTAACCTTGGAATCGGAATTCAGTAAATAATTCTGGAGCATCTTCCAATGACGTTCCTCTGTTATTCCTACTGGGAATATATGTGTTATCATTCCCCTTGTCAATGGCACTGTCCAATCAGTGTGACTAGACTGTATTAACCCCTATCATGATGCACATGCTGTCTGATATCCACTGTCCTTTATTCATTTAATTGATTCTGGGCTTAGAAGTCCAGTGGGTGAAGTAATGAGTGATTGAAAGCCTTCCCTATATGAGCGCGGGATGTGACGTGGAAATATGGCGCAATAATAGATATTAGCAAAGTTTACAGGTAACAAGTTGTGGGGCCTAGTTCTACCTGCCTCGCCAGCCCACCCACCATGTCTATGCACCTGCACTCTGAACATAAGCGTGAAGAGTGAGCGTAAAGGGTTTGGGACTACAACAACCCCCAACATACACACTTACTCTGATCTGGGTATAGTAATCCCTACTGGGCTGTGTCAGTGCTTTCATTAAAGAAGAACTCCCGCAAACATTTTTATTCTCTGACCTGTTAGAAAGGTGCATGATATAATCTGTAGTGATTGTCATTTTCTTATCAGTGACTGTTTCTGTGAGTAAAAACCTCTCTTCTTATTGTAGCTGGGTCATGTGACCAACTCCCTGACCTCCAACTGACCCAGGACAGAAAGCCAGTAACTGCTCTATTCATTCCTATGGGAGTCTCACTTTCAGTCTCATAGGAATACATAGAGAATTAGACTTCCTGTCCACACATAAGTCTATGTGTGAGTTGGTGGGTCTAATTGCTGGTCACATGACACAGATAAGAAACTTCAGGATGATAGAAGTCAAAAATTCAGAGACTGGTAAGAAAATGACATTCACTACAGATTATATCATGTACATTTCTAGCAGGACATGGAATAAAATTTTTGTCGGGAGTTCTTCTTTAACAAGTTTGGAGAAGGGGATGAATACAAATACAGAAGAGCAAATGAAGCACCTGGCATCTTTTAAGCCAGTGATGCCCAACCTGCGGCCCTCCAGCTATTGCAAAACCACAACTCCCAGCATGCCTGGACAGCCTACAGCTATTAGGGCATGTTGGGAGCTGTTGTTTTGCAACAGCTGGAGGGCCGCATGTTGGGCATCCTTGTTCTACAGTATACACACATACAATTTATAATCTCAGAGAACACACACAAAAAAAAAAAATTTGCAGGCAAAAAACAATTCCTTTGCGTGTTACGCTCTGAGGGAACATTTCCAAAATGCTGCCACCTGCTGGCAAAGTGGAAATGAACGCTCTGTTCATAGAGGCAGCACCATCACATACACATAGGCCCTGATTTATCATGACCAGCGTCTGCTGCTGCACCGGTGTTGATAGCGCTGGTGCTGCCGGAGGGTCGTATAATTTATGACAAGGTGCAGGTCTCCATGTGCTGAATGAAAACTACTCCAGCTCGGAGCTGCTATTCCAAGATGTTCTGTACAGCAAACCATTGCCGTTATCTAAGGCTAGTTTCACATCTGTGGCTGTTCTCTGCGGCAGAGAGTTTTCTGGATCTGGCTACGCCGTACAGTGCTGCCAGACCCTATTGACTATAACTGGATCTGACGGAGATCCGGTTGCTCGCCGGCAAAAAGACAGCACTGCATGCAGCGGACGATTCCGGCATTCTCTGTCGGAACAGTCAGCCATAGATGTGAATGTGGCTTATATCTGTCCATCATGCCATTGCAGCAACCCATGAGGAGCCTGAGTGGAGGATGGAAGTAGTAGTGGCTCTGACGATATGATGTGTCACGGTGGTATTCCTCCGCCTGTTGCCTCCTGGGACCAGTGCAACTAATGGAGGCTACACCCATTCCTTCCTCCCTCAGGGCACATCCTGGTGCTGGTGTTTCCTGCCTCATGGTAGTTGGAGTGCCCGTGATGTTAACTGTCCACATGGGTGCAAGGCAGGGCAATGGCTCGCGTACAGTGTAGGAGTCAGCAAAAGAGGCCAAGTAGGAGTAGTAGTACATCTAATTAGTTCCAATTGTTCACAGTGCTATTCAGAGGCGTAGCTAGAACTGACTGGGCCCCACAGCAAATTTTTGTATGGGCCCCCACACACATACACACATACATAGCTGCACTCATACACGCACTCTACATATACATGCGTTCACCATATACATAGACGCACTTATACACGCACTCTCTGCATAGACTCACTCATACACAGTCACCACATACATAGACGCACTCATACACCCACTCTCCACATACATGCGCTCACCATATACATAGACACACTCATACACGCACTCTCCACATACATGCGCTCACCATATACATAGACACATTCATACACGCACTCTCTTCATACATAGACACACTCATACACAGTCACCACATACATGGACGCACTCATACACGCACTCTCCACATACATGGATGCATAAATACACAGAGTCACCACATACATGGACGTACACAGATACAATACACATATATAGACACCCAGCTTTCCTGCTGTGCCTCTCCCCCATACTCTAATGCCTCTGCACTTGTGCCATGCAGGATAGCAGGGAAGCTGGATGACATCTCATGATGTAATGTCATCCAGCTTTCCTACTGTACTGCATGTCACATGTGCAGAGACATGAGGACAGTCTGGGAAAGCTGAATATAACCCCAGTTCCCCTGACACTCACATCACTGGGAGGTTGTGGAAATCCTACTGTTGTCCAGCATGCTCCACATGGAAGGATCCGGCTGCAAGAATCGCAGGTAGGAAAGGGGGCGGGGATACGATAGCTCCACCCACATCAGACCGTCCTGATGCTGGGGAGAGGCGGGGGAAGTCAGCTGCTCTGACAGGGGCCCCGTTTCACCAAGTACAGTGACTGCTCCCGGGCCCCTTCTGAGCTCGGGCCCCGAAGCAGCTGCTTCCCCTGCTTCCCTGGTAGCTACGCCACTGGTGCTATTGTCTCCTAGATAGCCGGATATGGAGGCTGGCAAAGTGGCAGATAATGCCACTCATGGTATGCTATCGTGCTAAAGTCTCTCTCATTAGAATCTCTGGCTGGCGACTGTAATCTGGCAATTATGACTGTAGTATCCACTGCTGGATATGTGTCTTTAGAGGCACATCTGGCCAGGATGTGATTAAGTGTGAAGGGTGTCTTAACTGTAGTCCCTCACAAGCAGCAAAATCTGGTTAACTGTAGTCGCAGGTTACCTTGCTGATTCTGAGTTCTTCTTTCTTTCTCTCTTTCCTGCTGTAGCAGAAGCATTAGCTTTCACAGAGATCGGTTAGTCTCTGGATTCTGAGACCTAAGGAGAAGGAACATATGGACGTGCTTTCTCCCTCCTCGCACACTAGTCTACTCGCTATCTTTAGTCAGGAAGTAGGACCGTACCATACCAGGCCATGCTGGGTGTATATAACATTACATTAGAAAACATTGCAGATACCTCCTACTCTGCATTACTGCACTATGACTAAAAGGAACTTTCTATTAGGGCATATGGATGACAGCCAGGAGACATTGGGAACAGAAACCTTCTCTACGAGTCAATAGGAAGAGCTGCACTGCAAGAATGGCTCCCACTCTGGGGGACCCAGAAGACCCAATGCGTGATCCAGACGCATCTTCCTCTGCAGAAAAAAGCCCATCATAGAAACTTAAAGGGCCTCTCAAGGATTTTCATCCTGATGACGAGGCCGCTGCCCAGCATAAGCGTTTAGGCCTTTTCCTAGGTCAGTGATGTCACATTCATGGGTCATGTGGCCTAGGCGCAGCTCTGCCCTATTGAAGTGAATAAGCCTGGGCTGCAATACCAAGTACAGCCACTATCAAGTAGATGGCGCTGTGCTCGGTAAGCTGTGAGGAGGCCGCAAGGAGAATCTGATCTTATAACACTGCGTTGTGACTGTCCTCTATTATTCCTCCTACAAATATATGACTAATGCTAGTTTCACATTTGCAGCACAGCTCTCCAAGCGGCTGTTCTGGCAGAAAACTCCCTGCCGGGGTTCTCCGGATCGGACATTGTCGGATGTTACTACAATGCCTGCCAGCTCCACCGAGTACAATGGGGTTTGGCGGAGATCCAGCCTCTACCCGGTGAATATGCCAGCATTTGGCCGGAAAAAATACACTGCATGCAACGGTTTTTGCCCGGCTGATGAACAGTCTGCCGGACAGCTGTGCCGAAAATCTTTGGCAACTTTCATTGGTAACTGGGTAACAGAGCAGTGTGTCCTACATAGCCAGGAATGATTAGATAGTGTCAGGCTGCAAGGGGACACACCCCCAACTGGTAACACCCAGTTTATTCATTAATTTCTAGGAGTAAAAAGAGAGGGACAACAACACATAGGGTTCTAAGAATAGAATTGTTATTACATGGGGAATACAGGTATTTACTGAAACAGACGTGTCAGAGTAATTTCTAACACAATATATATCAGCAAGGTTTTTTTTTTTTATCAAGCCCCTGAGGAGTCGGTGCAGAGGATAGGAGTGGTAGTGGCCCTGATGAGATGTTTTATTCCATGTCCTGCTAGAAATGTACATGATATAATCTGTAGTGAATGTCATTTTCTTACCAGTGTCTGAATTTTTTACTTCTATCATCCTGAAGTTTCTTATCTATGTCATGTGACCAGCAATTAGACCCACCAACTCACACAGCACCTTATGTGTGGACAGGAAGTCTAATTCTCTATGTATTCCTATGAGACTGAAAGTGAGGCTCCCATAGGAATGAATAGAGCAGTTACTGGCTTCCTGTCCTGGGTCAGTTGGAGGTCAGGGAGTTGGTCACATGACCCAGCTACAATAAGAAGAGAGGTTATTACTCACAGAAACAGTCACTGATAAGAAAATGACGATCACTACAGATTATATCATGCATCTTTCTAACAGGTCAGAGAATAAAAATTTTTGCGGGAGTTCCTCTTTAACTTTATTTTCTGGCCTGTTCTTCACGGAAAATCCCTTTAGCCCAATTAAACCAGCTGACAAGTTGCGCTTTCGCTGTATGTAGGCACGGTGTGGTCAGTCATATGATATGCAGGGTGATGCAAGATATACATACCACTACTGCAAAACTAAAACTTCCTCAACTTTTTGAACTTTGTATAACTCGTCTTATCGTCCTATCGATGCCTGTAGTGCTGCTGCCGACATCAGGGGGTGATCTTAGTGCCTCGTACTCCAGTTCCAAAAGGAGTCAGTTTTTGGCACAGTTGGGGGATGGGTCATTTACTAAGTGCCACTTTTTGCCCCATTTTGCAATTTTTTTAACGCCCATGTGGCAATATTTTGTGGCACGGGTGTTTTTGCGTCGTCCTCGTCACTCAGTGGAGGGGCCCAGGAGTTTGGCCCTGACAAATTTACCATCTTTTATGCCGGGAAACAGCTGTAAAATGGAGTGAAAACTAAGTTTTCGTTCCAGGCGCACGGACTTCCGGAGGTGCACCTAATTTAGGACGAGGCACGCGCCTCGTCTTAAAGGGGTTGTCTCACTTTAGTACGTTGCATTTAGCATGTAGAGAAAGTTACTACAAGCCACTTACTAATGTATTGTGATTGTCCATACTGCTTCCTTTGCTGGCTGGATTCATTTTTCCATAACATAATACACTGCTCGTTTCTATGGTTACAGACCACCCTGCAATCCAGCAGTGGTGGTCGTGCTTACACACTATAGGAAAAATTGTCAGCTTCTCTGGTGGCCAGGACCATGGGAGCTCAGGCTGGTGCTTTTTCCTATATTGTGCAAGCACGACCACCATTGATGGATTGCAGGGTGGTCGTAACCATGGAAACGAGCAGTGTATAATATGATGGAAAAATGAATCCAGGCAGCAAAGGAGACAATATGGACAATCACATTACATTAGTAAATGCCTTGTATTAACTTTCTCTACATGATCAATGACACTTACTGAAGTGAGACAACCCCTTTAAATTAGACGAATCCTCCAGCAATGTTGAGGGAAAACAAAGGCTGGCGTAAAATGCCGGTCTGTGTAAATGACCCCCAGTGTGCAGGCGTAAACGGGTTTGCATGAGATTTGCATGCTCTTCCTGTTTTCCTTTCAGACATTCTCCATTTTTGCCTACATAGTTATAAGGTATAACATTTCCCTCACTGCGTATGTGTACGTGACAGGGGCATATACCGATGGGAGTATATTAAGTGGATGCATGGTCGTTTTATACAAGCAGGGCTGCAGTGTAAAGCATAGAGGGAACAATCTGACATGAGGTGCATTAGACAAGGCAGCTAAGCTACGGCCTCATTTTACACTGATCTAACACAAGAATAATTCCATGGGCTTAATATTGTGTAGGTGACGGCAAAACCGATCTGACCCCATGGACTCCACAAGACCTCTAAAGGAGTCCTGAGGGATCTGACAGCAAGACGTCATCAGCAGACCCTTTATAATTTCTGTAACTTGTGAGATGCAGTCCCTCTGGATCAGACTTGTTTTTCCAGCACATCCCACCGATGATCGATCAGACTGAGATATGGGGAAATTGGAGGACAAGTCATCACCTGGAACTCTTTGTCATGTTCCTGAAACCGTTCCTGAACAATGTTTGCAGGGTGGCCGGGGCATTATCTTGCTGAAAGAGGTCACTGCCATTAGGGAATATCACTGCTAATAAGAGAGGGGGGTACTGTGTTTAGGTAGGTGGCACATGAAGGCCAGGACCCAAGGTTTCTGAGGTAAACACTGCCCAGAACACCACCCTTCCTTCTTCCCATAATGCCTCCTGGGGCCATCTTTTCCCCAGGTAAGTGACGTACAGGCACCCAGCTGTCCACATGATGTAAAAGAAAATGTGATCCATCAGACCAGGCCGCCTTCTTCCATTACTTAGGCCGCTTCCTAGGCCAGTGACATCACGTGCATCGGTCATGTGGCCTAGGTGCAGCTAAGTTCCTTTGAAATGAATGGGTCTGAGCTGCAATACCATGCATAGCCACTATACAATGGACGGCACTGTCCTTGGTAAGCTGCAAGGAGTTTTCAGCGCTCACAGTGCTTCTCAAATAGCTGATCGTCCGGGTTCACAGGCCGATCTTATATTGATGACCTATCCTGAAGATAGGCTATCAATATTAAAGTCCTGAAGAATATTGATATTAGATATGAGAAAAACACGGCTGCTTCCTTCTACAAACAGTGCCCCCCTTGTTCAATGGTCACATCTGGTATTGCAGCTCAGCCCTCGAATGTGGGGTTTCATTGATACATCACGATCCTTGTCTCCTCATGCTTCAGATCTTTATCTTAGCCGTAGTAACACCGTAAAGAATTTGAAAAACATGGCTGCTTTCTTTACAGCGCCACACTTCATCAACAGACAGTGTGCTGTACTGCAGCTATACCCCAATCCATGGACAGGCGTGGCGTCGTTTCTAGAAGAAAGCAGCCATGCAATTCCCCAATATATTTCCAATAGAGTCATTCTTTCTATGATCAAAAGCACTAAAGCCGGGGAAAAATCCCTGCTGCCAACTTTGTGGCCATCATGCTGGTACCGTCTTATATGTTCAATGGCTTGGGACCTCAGTTATCACCCCTGGAATCACAGAAGGCACATGCAAGGTTGCTCCTGTTGTCACGATTCTTGGAGACACGTGCGGAGAAGACATATTGTTCCTTACCTGTAACTTCACCTTCAGTCCATCCACGGTGACCACCTTATTCTGCGGAGAAGAGAGAGGAGGAGAGTGAGGAGCGACCATCATCAGATCACATACAGTCACCGCTACAGATAAGCTGCATTACATCAGCGTGAAAAACGTAGAAGGAGATTTCCAATACTTAGATTCTGGTGACCCATCCTGAAGACCAGTATCAGTAATGTCAGGTCTGACACCAGCAGGTCTGGGTGCACCCCAAGTGCAAGGATTAGGGGATGCTAATGCCAGCGTAATAGCACCCTTAAAGGGTTACTGATATCTCGGACATTGATGGCTTATATCTGCAGGATATATCATAAATGTCCAATAGGGACATCTCAGAGATCTGCAGCTATCTTATCAATGACCTCAGTCCCTCTGCATTCAGGTGTCGCTGACCATACCCCCGTCCCTCTCCATCTAGGTGGAGAATGAATGGAGAGGTGGGTGCACTTGTGCGTAGTGCTGACTATAACCCCGTCTCTCGCCATCCAGGATGAGAATAAATGGAGAGGTGTGTAAATGTGCATGGTGCGGACCATAACCCCCATCTCTCCCCATCTAAGTGGAGAATGAATGGAGAGGAGGCTGCACATGTTCGTAGTTCTGACCATACCTCCGTCCCTCTCCATATAGATGGAGAATGAATGGAGAGGTGGCGGCTCATATGCATGGTGCTGACCATATTCCCATGCTGCCCCATCTAGGAGAGGTGGCTGTGGTGCTGACCATGCATCTATCGTTCCCCATCTAGGTAGTGGTCATTGAATGGAAAGGAGGCTGTATCTGTGCTTGGTGCTGGCCATGCCCCCGTCCCTCTCCATCCAGGAGGATAATGAATGGGGAGATGGCTGTATCTGTGCTTGGTGCTGACCATATTCCCGTCCCTCTCCATCTAGGTGGACAGTGAATGGAGAGGAGGCTGCATCTGTGCTTGGTGCTGGCCATGCCCCCGTCCCTCTCCATCCAGTTGGAAAATGAATGGGGAGGTGGCTGTATCTGTGATTGGTGCTGACCATACCCCCGTCCCTCTCCATCCAGTTGGAAAATGAATGGGGAGGTGGCTCTGTCTGTGCTTGGTGATGACCATATTCCCGCCTCTCTCCATCAAGGTGGAGAATGAATGGAGAGGTGACTGCACATGTTCTTGGTGCTAACCATAGCCCCATCCCTCTCCATCTAGATGGAGAATGAATGGAGAGGTGGCTGCACATGTTCTTGGTACTGACCATACCCCCGTCCCTCTCCATCCAGTTGGAAAATGAATGGGGAGGTGGCTCTGTCTGTGCTTGGTGATGACCATATTCCCGCCTCTCTCCATCAAGGTGGAGAATGAATGGAGAGGTGGCTGCACATGTTCTTGGTACTGACCATAGCCCCATCCCTCTCCATCTAGATGAAGAATGAATGGAGAGGTGGCTGCACATGTTCTTGGTACTGACCATAGCCCCATCCCTCTCCATCTAGATGGAGAATGAATGGAGAGGCGGCTGCACGTGTGCGTGGCACTGTCCATTCACTTCTATGGAAGTCAGCGGTGCACTCAGCTGTTTCCTTGACTCCTATAGAAGTAAATGGATGGAGCCACTCACACCTGCAGCCCCCTCTCCATTCACTCAGCCTCACTAGATGGGACACCCCTGAAACCCGCATGTCTAAAGCTAGGAAGACCCCTTAAAGACCAGCTGTCTCCAGAGAGTAGGGAAGCAGAATACAAGGTGAAGATAAGCGGCCGCGCCCTTCGAGGTGACCAGATCTTATTTCTGTATAATGAGAAAATAAACTGTGACAAGTGCGTGGGATCCGCCCGAGGCTCTCCGTATCCAGCCGCCATTATAACGGTCTAATTGCAGGGTGTCAAACGCTGTGAGGCAGAGCAAATCATCAGAGGTGACAGAAGAGCAAAAGCTGGAGGAAACGCGCAGTGTACTAAAGGTCACCAAAGAGTTAAAAATACAGAATAAGATAAGACGTTAGAGAACAGAAGAAGCCGGAAAGGATGGTGTCCGGACGTAGAAGAAAATAGGAAAGGAGCGACACCCCAATGAGACTACATTGAAGGCAAGAAGAGACCGCCAGAAAGCATCCAAAAGAACAGACCGCCCGAGGGAGGACTCTCACCCGAAAATCAATGCCCACAGTCGCCAGGAAGGTGCCTGAGAGGAACGCCCCGTCTTTAAACTGGATGAGAAAACACGTCTTTCCAACACCAGAATCTCCTAGAAGCATGACCTGTGAGAGCAAATACCCGTTACCATGCCACGTAGACCATCATGTGACCTCACTGCATTAACGTGGACCTACCATTCACAGCTGGGTCCCCCCCACACAACATACCACAGTCTGACACTCATCAGGTATTGTCAGACTATGCAGGGACACACCCCCAACTGCAAACACTCAGCTGGACCTCCACTGAAGACCACTGGCTATTCATTCATAAACTTCTAGTAGGAATAACAGAGGCATAGCACGGCATACAGTCATGAAATAAATACTCCGGAATTGTTATTACATGGGGATGCAGGTAGTTACTAAAGCAGACATGTCAGGAGAGGGGGCGGGTCCTCTTTAAAAAGGAGTCAAATTATACAGAGTAAATTTTATCGGGGACCCGTCCGATTTTCCGCACAGGGTCATAAATTAGGAGTATCTGTGGCGGTCCTTGCACCTGAGGCTGGCGTAGTTTTTCGCTTACATTTACGCCAGGCTGGAGTCCTGGCCCTGGCACAGCCCAGACATTCCCCCATCATGCCAAACTGGCAGACACCGCGTAAAACCGGCTGTGCGACTAAAGCCTGTTTATCAATCGCGTTGTTGTTTTTTGTTATTGAGATCCGGCAGAGGATCTCAAAACTGGGAAAAAACTGTTCCGTTTAGTTAGCATTCTGTCAGCACAAAACCGCTGCAAGCTGTGGTTTTGTATCCGGTCATCGAAAAACAATGTAAGCCAATGGTGACGTTTTCGTTTTTTAGGAGCCTAAAAAAAAACAAAAAAAAAACGGATCCGTCACCCATTGACTTTCAATGTATTTAATGATGGATCCGGTCCGTTTCGTTTTGATTTCACAAAACGCAAGCCTAAATATTGCCGCACGGCCGGTTAAAAAAAAGGGACTGGCGACTATTTTACGCCTTAGTAAATGTGCCCCATAGTGCAGACAATCCATTTATTACACTATGAGGGAGATTTATCAAACTGGTGTAAAGCAGAATTGACTTAGTTACCCATAGCAACCAATCAGATTCCACCTTTCATTTTTCAGAGCTCCTTTTGAAAATGAAAGTTGGAATCTGATTGGTTGTTATGGGTAACTAAGCCAGTTTTCAATGACACCACTTTTGATAAATCTCCCTCTATGGGTTGGTGAAAAACAGGGATGCAACATGGATGCCATGCGTGTTTCATCCATGTTCCACGTAGGGTTGCAGTGGGTATCGAATTTTCAATACCCAATTAATACTTTTCCACCCGGATCGATCAAATAGTTATTACAAAAAAAAAAAAGTTAAAAAAAACCACCAAAATATTAAAAGTTTAAATCACCCCCTTTTCCCAATTTTACATATAAAAATAATTTAAAAAAATAAATATATTATTAGGAATCGCCATGTCCGAAAAAAATCTGAATTATGAAAATATTATAAAAATATCTCGGTGAACAGAAAAAAAAACAAAAAAAAACAAAACGTGCAATTCGACATTTTTTAGTCATCTTGTCCTCCCCAAAAAATAGGATAGGACTGTTCCATATTATGGGCTGGACGTTCCATAAAATGTGGTATGCACGTGGCTTTTTTGGTGTTTTATTTTTTTCGGGTGGTATCAAATGGTATTGAGTATCGCAATACTTTTTATGGTATCAAAATCAAATCAAAATTTTGGTATTGTCACAACCCTAGTTCCACGGACCATTAGGGCTCATGTACATGACTGTTGTTGTCCAGTGCCTGTATTGTGGCCTGCAAACATCGGTTCTGTAATATACGTGCGCTCTGTATCACGGATCCGGGAGATACGGTACAGTGCGGAACAGAGGCACAGATCAGAAGACTACTTTTTTGCAATACGGACCTCAGTCAAGAGAATGTATAGGCCCCCAGAGCGTTTTGCTTGGGGTTGGGGGACACATGGGGGCAATGACACCTCTCGTTTAAATAGGATTGTATGCTCCCCCCCCCCTCCTTTTCCCGCCTTTATTTTTCAGATTTACCTCAAAGATGAAGTGGTGAACAGGTGTCATCTGGTTTATTCTGGCTCATCTAGATCGCCTTCTGATTGGTGGATGCCGTTGCTAGGGGAGAATTCATGTTCCTGATTTGTTGTCCCGCTAGTGGCGGGAAGAATTTCCCTTTATATTGCAGGGTTTGCCAGCTTTTCTGGGCCAGTTTAAGAAGACCGGATTGTCGCCCCGCCCGCCCTTTTTATCAGCTTTTTCTTGACGTTTTGCTTTATTAGTGGGGTTGTATCACTCAGCTCTGAGTGGATTTCGGTATTTTAATATGAATTTCTGATGAACCATTAATTCATGATATTGGATTTTAATTATTTATTGGTTTTAATTAATTTATTCATGTTACTCATGTGTCATTAGTTGGCTAAGTCTTGTTTGAGTATATGGTGTCATTTGCCTCCATGGGTCCGCGTCCGCATACGGCAGGCATATAGTTGGTGCCGATGCATTGCGGTCCACAGCAAAGACACCCGCCAACGGTCATATACATGAACTCTGGATGCTATTAAAATTAATTTTCAGCCATGCAGTGTCAGTGAAACATGGATGACACACGGACCCAACACGGATCCTTCACGGAGGTATCACTGACCATCCTATCACGGATTTCATCACAGACACAGAGACGTCAATGAGGCTTTACTCGCGGTCATTTGCGTGGCTTTACTCCTGACTGCTGAGCGCACAGTGACCTGCAGATCACACACAGGAGTGTTCCACCCCTCCCTGATGGAAAACACACGCCTGAAACTGTACACCTCACACCTGCCACGTCCCCACGCTGCCCGCCTGCTCCTCAAACATCCACACACACAGCAGGTGAGAGAGCAGACGACGCTGCATCTCAGTCCTTGTCACCACTCAGGGGTGGAAGTCTGTCCCATGAAACAGCGCTACCCTCTGGGGGGTCCAAGACAACACAACGCATAAGGCCAGGTTCACATCATCCATTCTTCTGATCCGCCATTAAAAAAAAAAAACACGGAACCTGTATTGTAAGCATCACTTACGCACATTCTGCATTCGCTTTAGCCTTTTCCACTTGAAATCCGTTATTTTAGATGGATAAAAACCTCATGCACGCAGGCCTATGATGGATCAGCAGCATGTCCGTTCTTCGATCTATAAGGGCGGGTTCGCATTCGCGTTATAAATTCCGTTATAGTGTTCCGTTATTACAGAGTTATAATGGAATTTTTGGACGGAATGCAAAACGGAAACCTTTAAGAGGCATTCCTCTGTCCATTTTACTCCATCCTAATACATGTCTATGGGCACATATAACAGTTCCGGTTTTTCTATTGACAGAAGTTTTTTTTTCTGTCATGAATAATGGGAAAGAAAACGAATCCAATTAAATGAAGCCTTAATCTGGAAAATCCAGCTCCCGCCAATATGGCATGCAGCCTGGGCTATGGATGGGACATCAATTCCATTGTAGATGGGAGCAGGACTATTTGTCCCCCGGCGCATGTGCAGATGAGGTGGATTCAGGAGTCTGCGCATGCGCCAGGGAGAGAGATAGTTCTGGTCTCATCCAAAGTGGAAGTGACGTTAAAGAAGAACTCCCGCAAAAATTTTTATTCTCTGACCTGTTAGAAAGGTGCATGATATAATCTGTAGTGATTGTCATCTTCTTATCAGTGACTGTTTCTGTGAGTAAAAACCTCTCTTCTTATTGTAGCTGGGTCATGTGACCAACTCCCTGACCTCCAACTGACCCAGGACAGCAAGCCAGTAACTGCTCTATTCATTCCTATGGGAGCCTCACTTTCAGTCTCATAGGAATACATAGAGAATTAGACTTCCTGTCCACACATAAGTCTATGTGTGAGTTGGTGGGTCTAATTGCTGGTCACATGACACAGATAAGAAACTGCAGGATTATATAAGTCAAAAATTCAGCTACTGGTAAGAAAATGACATTCACTACAGATTATATCATGTATATTTCTAGCAGGACATGGAATAAAATTTTTGTCGGGAGTTCTTCTTTAAAGGGGTTCTCCAGGAATTAAGAAAATGAAAATACTTAAATATTACTTTATTGTAAATATATTCCCAAATACCTTTCATTGGTTATAATGGCTCGTTTTGTCTGGGGAGAAATCATTGGGAGAAATAAAATGGCTGCCGTCCTACTAGCACACACCAAACCTGTCCTAATCATACAGGAGGACAAGTTACTTCAGAACATGGAGCTAAAGAGCTGCCTCATCCTTCTCTCTGCTCTACTTGTTAGTGATTAGGATCCTGAATACAGCTGATAAGATCTTCAGCTGAATCTCTGTAGGAATGGAGATCATGAGGAGACAAAGTACAGAGAGGACGGACAGGACAGACTGTGGTAATGGAGACTGCATACAAGTGCTGCTGCTCATTATCCACATCCCCACCTCCCCTCTTTACTTCATGTGTCCTCATGAACTCCATTCCTACAGAGATTTAGCTGAAGATAATATTAAACTGTTTTCAGGATCATAGAAGAAGATGAGGCAGCTCTTTACCTCAGTGTTGTGAAGTAACTTGTCTTGCTATGTGATTAGGACAGGTTCTGTGTGTACTAATTTTTTTTGTTTCTCCTAATCATTGCTCCCCAGACAAAACAAGCCAATTTAAGTAATGAAAGGTATTTGAGAATATATTTATAATAAAGTAATATTTAAGTATTTTCATTTTCCTAATTCCTGGAGAACCCCTTTAAGTGACTTGGTCCCCGAGCAGCCGATCCATGAGACCTCAGGATGGTAAGTATATTACTGTCTTTCTTCTTCAAGGCTGGTTTGTATGACCTGCAAAACCCCTTTATCCCCTTAAAGGGAACCTGAGAGATAATTTCTGAGGGCAGGATAGGATAGACAGGGAGAAGCTGAGCTCTGTGATATATCAGTCTATATGATTTGGAGCAGGATTTCTGGAGCAGGAGTTAAAAAAAAAGAGAGTAAATCCTGACCGGACTCCTAGGAGAGACAGTGAGAGTCCTGCTAACCCCGCCCACACAGGATGATTGACAGCCTTCTGTGTCCTCACCTCGCAGGGAAAGCTCTTATTCATTTAATCATCCTGTTTGGACAGGGTCAGCAGGACTCTCAAATGAGTCCTGTCAGGATTTAGGGGTGGTTATTTTTGCAGCGGATCTCATCCCTCACATCAAAAGGAGTAAAAATCTAAAATAAATTGACATGCTGAAGATTTTTTTTTTTTTTTAATCACTTGACCCCTAGTTAAGCACCCTGCGATTGGGTCGTGGGTGGCCGATTGGAGAGCAGAGGGCAACCTCCGCCTTCTGTTTAACCACTTAGGTGCTGCAGCTACTATTGACTGAGGCGATAAATGACCAGGATCAGAATTATCTTTGATCGTAGACGTTGCACCCAGTGTACATGTATCTAGGGTTGTCACGATACCAAATCCACACAGCCATTGATTGACATGTGCTGCACCCTTTAGGAAACGGCAGGTGGATGTGGTAGGAGTACCAACACCAGCTTGAGCGTCTTTTAAATAGGAGTACCATCTATCCTTGAAAACAACCAGTGTACCACATTATAAAGTCACATTATTATGACCACTTCCTACTTTCGACGTCGGCAGTGTGTAGGCCATGAAGGAAGTCCTGTGTGCTGAGGTGGCTCGGTGGGTATACAAGGCATGTGATAGTCTGTCTGCACACATAACCCTTGTTGTAGCCATGGGTAATAGGGGCAACGCTACAAGGGATCATTATTAACTTTCAGGCCGAGGTTTTCGATATTTCTGAAACCACGCAGTGTAAACTGTTCTCAAGCTGCTGTGGTGAAAGTGTATAGAAAGTGGAGAAAAGGCACCATTGCGAATAAGCGTAGTGGAAACTGTGGAGCACCATGTGCCACTGATGTGAGAGGTGACTGTCAGATACAAAGGTGTTCAAGGGGGGGACCGACTCACCACCAAAATGAACCAGGGGCTACCAGAGAACTCTACTGCATAGGGGTCTCAGAAGCAGACGACCTCTGCTAATGAAGTTGCATTGACAGAAAAGGCTTCAATTTTCACGGCAGTACCAGAAATTAGACCTCCACTGATTGGTAAAGGGTTGTCTTCTCTAATGAGTCACGTATTCTGCTTCATGGAACGGATGGACATTGGTGTGTCAGGTGAGAAACATCAGAGAAGAAACACCCTGTGACCATTGCGGGAAGAACACAAGTTGGTGGTGGCAGCATTATGGCCTGGGGAAGGTTTCGTGCCATTCTCTGGGCCACTCATCTATGTGGAAGGCACTCTATCTCCACCGATTTGGCTATGACTCCATCCTTGCAGATGACTTACACATGTTGATTGTCTTCCCAGGGGCGGGTGGGATCTTACAACAAGACAACATGACTAGAAATGTCTGACATTGGTTGGAAGAGCATGACCAAGACTTCCAAGCACGATCCTGGACCCCTAATTCCACAGAGTTGAACCCAGTTGAGCATCTGTAGGACCACCTTGATGGTCGTGTTCGCTCTATGGATCCCCCCTACAGACCCTCCAGCAGCAGTCAGCATGGCTCCAGATACCTGTGACCACCTACCGGGACCTTATGGAGTCTCTCCCGGCCCATCTAGCTGCTGTCCGTGCTGAACATGGTGGTTACTCTGGATATTAGCTGGTGGTCAGAATAGTGGGACTCCACTGTGTATAAGGCTTCATTCAGACGTCCATAAGTGTTTTGTGGTCCGCAAATTGCGGATCCGCAAAACACGGCACCGGTCATGTGCATTCCGCATTTTGCGGACCACACATGGCCAGCTCTATAATAGAAATGCCTGTTCTTGTCCGTGGCTGCGGACAAGAATAGGACATGTCCTATTTTTTTGCGGGGCCACAGACCGGAAGTGCTGAAAATTAATGGGTCCGCACCCGTTCCGCAAAATTGCGGAACGGATGCGGACCCATTTCCAGGACGTGTGAATGGAGCCTAAAGGGGATGGAATACTTACAGCCGGTTTTGATATTACTACCACCACTATCATCCTGAGCTGCTCTTATGGGACTACCACTTATGTTTGTAAGACAAGATGATTTCAGTGGCAGCTGGGAGTACCACCCTTCTATGCAGGGCAGTACACACAGTTATGTATTATATACTATATAGGAAATTAAAGGTTTTCAGCCTGATAGTACAGGACTACCACCACCACCATCCCCTTTATACAGACCCCCCTTCTATACAGCCCCCAGATCAGATGCTTCTATCTATACAGACCCCAGACCTCCATCAATGCAGACCCCTCCATCTATATAGATCCCAGAGCAGACCAATCCCACCCCCTCTATATAGACCTCAGACCACAGCCCCATCTATACATACCCCAGACCAGACCCGACCCCATCTACAGACTCCAAACCAGAATCCCCATCTACACAGACCACAGACCAGACCCCCTCCATCTATACAGACCTCAGACCAGACCCCCTCCATCTATAAAGACCTCAGACCAGACCCCCTCCATCTATACAGACCTTAGACCAGACCCCCTCCATCTATACAGACCTCAGACCAGACCCCTCCATCTATACAGACCTCAGACCAGACCCCCTCCATCTATACAGACCTCAGACCAGACCCCGCTCCATCTATAAAGACCTCAGACCAGACCCCCTCCATCTATACAGACCTCAGACCAGACCCCCTCCATCTATACAGACCTCAGACCAGACACCCTCCATCTGTACAGACCTTAGACCAGACCCCCTCCATCTATAAAGACCTCAGACCAGACCCCCTCCATCTATACAGACCTCAGACCAGACCCCCTCCATCTATAAAGACCTCAGACCAGACCCCCTCCATCTATACAGACCTCAGACCAGACCCCCTCCATCTATAAAGACCTCAGACCAGACCCCCTCCATCTATAAAGACCTTAGACCAGACCCCCGATCTATACAGACCTTAGACCAGACCCACTATCTGTACAGATCTTAGACCAGACCCCCTATCTGTACAGATCTTAGACCAGACCCCCGATCTATACAGACCTTAGACCAGACCCCCGATCTATACAGACCTTAGACCAGACCCCCTATCTGTACAGATCTTAGACCAGACCCCCTATCTGTACAGATCTTAGACCAGACCCCCAATCTGTACAGACCTTAGACCAGACCCCGATCTATACAGACCTTAGACCAGACCCCCCATCTATACAAACCTCAGACAAGACCACCCATCTATACAGACCTCAGACCAGACCCCCATCTGTACAGACCCCAGAAGAGACCCCAGGACAGCCCCATCTATAGTCTCCAAAACAGAACCCCCATCTATACAGACCCCAGAACTCCAGAGCAGATCCCCATCTATACAGACCTCAGACCAATCCCCAATGTACAGTATATAGACCCCAGACCATACCCTCATCTATACAGACCTCAGACCAGACCCCGATCTATATAGACCCCAGACCAAACCCCTCATTGATACAGACTTCAGACCAAACCCCTGTTTATAGAGACCCCAGACCAGATCCCCCCAATCAATATAGATCCCAGCCAAGAGTGTCCCATCTATACAGACCCCCATGGGCAGACTGGGAACTTAAAAGGGGCCCTGGAAAAAAAAAACAAAAGGTGTTGTAGGTGAGTCCAAATTGACACAAGATGGGGCAAGACAAGTAGGTGGGGAAAACAGAAGTAGGTGGGACTTGCAGCACTATAGTGCAGCACAAAATACTGCCCCAGCAGAACCAAATACCACACCGCAGCACATAATACTGCCGCAGTACTCAACTGTATCACTGTCCTGAGTACGGGGATACAGCTGAGTTCAGGACAGCAAGTGTCTGATGCTCCCATATTATTAATGCTGAGAGCATCAGATCGTTATGTACTTGGCCGGTGGCCATGAGGAGGGCTCCAGCGTGCCCCTGGGCATCAGAACCCGCAAATCTGTGCAGTTATTTTTTTTTTACTACTCTGTGTGAACATGATTTTACCCCATTTACTCGCATTGTACTGTGGACCACACCAAAAAGTACAACCAAACCGTCAAGTGTGAATGAAGCGTAATAAGGTTCACTGATCGGCACAGGCTTGGGTTGTCATCCTTTAAGGGTTGTTGCTTAGCAACACAAGCCACAGCAGACAGGTGACAACCAGATGTATACACAGTCATACCTACCGCCCCAGCCCTGACAGCTAGTACCGAGGGGAGGGGCGGCAGTGGACAGGACACCAGGGGGTGACACATGACTGGCGCGCATCACGTGACCGCCATACGATAAGAAGTGGTCGGACCGCAACATCCGTCTCACGATTAACCCCCGCTCAGCCGGTTCATACCAGTAGCGACACACAAGCCGTCCCAGTTCACAGCCATCACCTACCCCTGGACCACAAAAAGGCAGGTAAGTACAGGGATACAGCACCTTATACGTCAGGTCGTAGATGGAGCTCTGGCAGCGGCTCGTTTTCGAAAGGGTGAGCGGAGCGGACAACTCGCCGTTCAGCATCTCGGACATCTCACCGGGTGACAGCCAAACCCGAACCAGGAACTGGGCGGAGACTGCGACCGTACTCCAATGCAGTAGGCGTGGTGTCAGGCGACAGCGCCCGCCTCCTTTAGTAAGCGCCGCCTACATTCTTACCACTAGCCTCTTCTTGCTTTACCATGCCCCGCCTGCTTTATGACTAGGCCGCGCCCATTACACGCTTCTGCGCGAGCGGCTCCGCCCCCTGTGTATATCCGGCCACCTGCGGTCAGCTCACCTGTACCGCTGAATATTCAGACGGTGCGGTTTTAGCGCGGTTCCTTAACTAACATGGCTGAAACTAATTAAAACAGTGTCAATTCGCATAAACCTGTGGGCAAGTTCTGAGTATCAGAAGGTGCCTGCAACAGAAGCCACCAGAAATGTCAGCCACAGGTTCTCATTAGGGTGTATTCAGATGGTGTGGTTAAAAACTACTTTTTAAAAAATTTTTATTAAAAGGTTCGTGTGGTTTCAGCAATAAGGGGGAACAGCCTATAATAAGGAAAAGCGGTAAGGTTCTGCTGATCCAGTGACCCCTGCAACCAATCACTGACTGCAGTGATCCCTCCAGAGGCCAGAGATTGGCTGCAGCATTCATATATTGTCACTGCTCTAGCCAGGTAAACAGCGTGGCCGGGAGAATCGGAGAGGTGGCAGCGTGCACCGTCAGCCACAGGTGACCACTTTCAGCAGCCAACGATTATTTCTGTTGGGGTCTGTACACACAAATAGCGGCTTATCTGGAAATCATTGCAAAATACTACATGTTTTGCCTCAATTCAGCACAAAAAACAGGGAAAATGCACACAGTGATGTCACAGTGGAGGGATAATACAGTGATGTCACAGTACAGAGATAATACACACAGTGATGTCACAGTACAGGGATAATACACACAGTGATGTCACAGTGGAGGGATAATACACACAGTGATGTCACAGTACAGAGATAATACACACAGTGATGTCACAGTACAGGGATAATACACACAGTGATGTCACAGTACAGGGATAATACACAGTGATGTCACAGTACAGGGATAATGTACACAGTGATGTCACAGTACAGGGATAATGTACACAGTGATGTCACAGTACAGAGATAATGTACTCAGTAATGTCACAGTACAGAGATAATGTGCACAGTGATGTCACAGTACAGAAATCATGCACACAGTGATGTCACAGTACAGGGATAATACACAGTGATGTCACAGCACAGGGATAATGTACACAGTGATGTCACAGTACAGAGATAATACACACAGTGATGTCACAGTACAGGGATAATACACACAGTGATGTCACAGTGGAGGGATAATACACACAGTGATGTCACAGTACAGGGATAATACACACAGTGATGTCACAGTACAGGGATAATACACAGTGATGTCACAGTACAGGGATAATGTACACAGTGATGTCACAGTACAGGGATAATGTACACAGTGATGTCACAGTACAGGGATAATGTACACAGTGATGTCACAGTACAGGGATAATGTACACAGTGATGTCACAGTACAGGATAATACACAGTGATGTCACAGTACAGGGATAATGTACACAGTGATGTCACAGTACAGGGATAATACACAGTGATGTCACAGTACAGGGATAATGTACACAGTGATGTCACAGTACAGAAATCATGCACACAGTGATGTCACAGTATAGGGATAATACACAGTGATGTCACAGCACAGGGAATAATGTACACAGTGATGTCACAGTACAGGGATAATATGCACAGTGATGTCACAGTACAGGGATAATGTACACAGTGATGTCACCAGTACAGGGATAATGTACACAGTGATGTCACAGTACAGGGATAATTACACAGTGATGTCACAGTACAGGGATAATGTACACAGTGATGTCACAGTACAGGGACAATACACAGTGATGTCATAGTACAGGGATAATGTACACAGTGATGTCACAGTACAGAAATCATGCACACAGTGATGTCACAGTATAGGGATAATACACAGTGATGTCACAGCACAGGGATAATGTACACAGTGATGTCACCAGTACAGGGATAATATGCACAGTGATGTCACAGTACAGGGATAATGTATGTCACAGACAGGATAATACACAGTGATGTCACAGTACAGGATAATGTACACAGTGATGTCACAGTACAGGGATAATACACAGTGATGTCACAGTACAGGGATAATGTACACAGTGATGTCACAGTACAGAAATCATGCACACAGTGATGTCACAGTATAGGGATAATACACAGTGATGTCACAGCACAGGGATAATGTACACAGTGATGTCACAGTACAGGGATAATACACAAGTGATGTCACAATACAGGGATAATAGATGCAGTGATGCCACAGTACAGGGATAATGTACACAGTGATGTCACAGTACAGGGGTAATACACAGTGATGTCACAGTACAGCAATCATGCACACAGTGATGTCACAGTACAGAGATAATGTACACAGTGAGGTCACAGTACAGAGATAATACACAAGTGATGTCACAGTACAGGGATAATACACAGTGATGTCACATTACAGGGATAATGTACACAGTGATGTCACAGTACAGCAATCATGCACACAGTGATGTTACAATACAGGGATAATGTACACAGTGATGTCACAGTACAGGGATAATGTACACAGTGATGTCACAGTATAGGGATAATGTACACAGTGATGTCACAGTACAGGGACAATGTACACAGTGAGGTCACAGTACAGAGATAATGTACACAGTGATGTCACAGTACAGGGATAATGTACACAGTGAGGTCACAGTACAGGGATAATGTGCACAGTGATGTCACAGTACAGAGATAATGTACACAGTGAGGTCACAGTACAGAGATAATGTGCACAGTGATGTCACAGTACTGGGATAATACACAAGTGATGTCACAGTACAGGGATAATACACAGTGATGTCACATTACATTACAAGGATAATGTACTCAGTGATGTCACAGTACAGCAATCATGCACACAGTGATGTTACAATACAGGGATAATGTACACAGTGATGTCACAGTACAGGGATAATGTACACAGTGATGTCACAGTACAGGGATAATGTACACAGTGATGTCACAGTACAGAGATAATAAACACAGTGATGTCACAGTACAGGGATAATAAATACAGTGATGTCATAGTACAGGGATAATAAATACAGTGATGTCATAGTACAGGGATAATGTACACAGTGATGTCACAGTACAGGGATAATGCACACAGTGATGTCATAGTACAGGGATAATGTACACAGTGATGTCACAATACAGGGATAATGTACACAGTGATGTCACAGTACAGGGATAATACACAGTGATGTCACAGTACTGGGATAATACATGCAGTGATGCCACAGTACAGGGATAATGTGCACAGTGATGTCACAGTACAGAGATAATGTACACAGTGATGTCACAGTACGGAGATAATGTGCACAGTGATGTCACAGTACTGGGATAATATATAAGTGATGTCACAGTACAGGGATAATACATGCAGTGATGCCACAGTACAGGGATAATGCACACAGTGATGTCACAGTACAGGGATAATACACAGTGATGTCACAGTACAGGGATAATGTACACAGTGCTGTCACAGTTCAGAGATAATGCACACAGTGATGTCACAGGACAAAAATAATGCAAAGCGTGACACCAAAGAAGACGGATAATGCATGTAGGAGCAGGGATACAACAAGGTACCAGGGGGCCTATAGTAAAACATGGGATGGATTTGGGTGATAGGTGATGAATGTATTACTGATGAAGAGGAGGGGGGTCCCTGAGTCCTCTGTGTGAATGGAGCCGTAGTCCTCATACATGACCACCTCTTCATTCACTTATGGAACTGAGGTATAGTATAGCGCTGTACTCCGCTATCTCTATCAGCGCTATCAGCCCCATAGATCATGTACGAGGACTACGGGTCCGTTCACACAGGATCGGCATTCTCATGATCGGTCAGTCCCCCAGCGATCATACATTCATCACCTCTGACGGTGATGACCTCAGCCTGGACCGAAAACCAGGTGGCATCAGCAATGAGACCGCTTCCCATTGATTTCAATAGGTAGTAGATTATTTACATGCGATTTTCCAAACTGTGTCCATTCTTGTCGGAAAACTGCAGCAGAGACCATAATCCAGGAATGGAATTTTACATTGGTCAGTCCATCGCATGAACCCAGCCTAAATTTTAGCCCCCAGTTCCATCATTCATAGTCATCACTAACTGCGTGGAGTCGGGCCCCATTATTTTTAGGGCCCCATGACCCCTGCGACCCTCCATACCCCTGACAAGGTGATACACATCTGACAAACACAGAAGACAACCAGCAGCAGACATATCTGTTATCTAACGGCTGTCTGACTGATGTCATCACACAGGATGGAAAAAATATAGAAAAACTGAAAAAAAAAATCTAAAAACTGATTTTTATCTGTCAGCCAGAAATTTAAAGAGGACTCGTCCCCTCTCCTGACAGGTCTGTTTTAGTAAATAATTGTATTCCCCATGTAATAACAATTCTGGAGCATCTATTCTTATGACTGTACGTTATACCATTCCTCTGTTAATCCTCCTGGAAATGTATGGATAAATTGACATCTGGATGTTACCAGTCGGTTCCCTGCACAGTCTGTCACCGGGTAAACAATGTCAGACTGCGTAGGAACACAACCTAACTGACAAGGGCACAGTAATGCCTAGCTGTTAATTTATCCATACATTTACAGGAGGAATAACAGAGGAGCTTTATGAAAAAGATGCTCCAGAATTATTTTTTTTTAGTATTTACTAAAACTAACATGTCAAGAGAGGTGACGGCAGGTTCTGGCACACAAAGTGGTAGAGTTTTACCTATAGCCCCCGCCCCCCCCCCCCCCCCCCCTCCCTTCCCTGTGACATTTGTCATGGTTGATGTACTCGGCTGGCTGCAGGACTGGATTGCCTCCGGCTGGTCTGGTGAATGATTTCCTACATAACATCTAGCAGAAGTGAAACCAGACCTAGGGATTTTTTTGTGTGTGCTTTTGAGGGTTTTGCAGTTTTTAGTGCCGGAATAAACAGAAGCTCCGGGCTTTACATAGATTTGTATAAGAAATTTTAATGGACATCTGTCAGCAGATTTGTACCTATGACACTGGCTGACCTGTTACATGTGCACTTGGCAGCTGGAGGCATCTGTGTTGGTCCCATGTTCATATGTGCCCACATTGATGAAAAAATGAAGTATTAATATATGTAAATGAGCCTCTAGGAGCAACGGGGGCGTTACCGTTACACCTAAAAGCTCTGCTCTCTCTGCAACTGCTGCGTCCTCTCCACTGTGACTGACAGGGCCAGGGAGTATAAACGTCATCATAACTGGTCCTGTCAATCAAAGTGCAGAGGACGCAGCAGTTGCATAGAGGGCTGAGCCTCTAAGTGTAATGGTAACGCCCCCATTGCTCCTAGAGGCTCATTTGCATATGTGAAAACATCATTTTTCTCAGCAATGCAGCCACATAGGAACATGGGACCAACACAGATGTCTTCAGCTGCCAAGTGCACATGTAACAGGTCAGCCAGTGTCATAGGTACAAACGCCCTTTAGGGCTCATGCATACGACCATATTTATTTTGTGGTCCCCAAAAACGGATCCGCAAAAAATACAGATGACGTTCGTGTGCATTCCATATCCTGTATTTGTGTGCATTCCGTATTGAACGGGTCTGGATCCGTCTACGTAATCTGCACGGATATTGCCCGTCTATTGGGGCCCGCAAATTGCGCCCCCTCCCCCATGCATGAAACGGCCATGTAAATGAGCCCTAAAGGAGTTTTCCAACCCTTAAAAAATAAAAACTTCTCTTACCGTGAATCCTATGCCCACTGTAGATGTAAACGATCCCGGGATAAATTTGCCCTGGTCGAACTGCACAAGCAAGGAGGTCTTCCCCACCGCGCTGTCTCCTACCAGAATCGTCTAATCAAGAGCAGAATGGAAAAATATAGGTGAGTGGAGAAACCTCATTAGAACAAAAAGATTGTCAGAGACCTACATAAAACATGGCTGCTTTCTTTCTAAAACAGCGCCACACCTGCCCACAGGCCATGTGCAGTATTGCAGATCAGCCCCATTCACTTCAATACAGCTGAGCTGCAATACCGTACACGGCCTGTGGACAGGGGTGGCGCTGCGTTAGGACGAAAGCAGCCATTTTTACTCATCCTGAACAATCCCTTCAAAGGTGCATCCCAGAAATACATGATTGTGGGGGACCACCCCTGGGACATTCACTAATCAGTAGTTATGGCACTTGTTTTTTCAATGCAAATATACCAGAAAACGAGTGTATTTTCACTACAATGCCGTGAGTTCTAGCCCGACCATGTGTCTACCGTCTACTGCCCTGTACTCACACATACACAGCAGTTGGTAAATTTGGGGCATTTAATCCCAGCCCCCCAGGAACACTCCCATCCATTTATGGGTGGGATTTACATAAGATGCCCGCAGATGCCCATTTTTATACTAGGACAGCCCGAATTAGCCGAGATTGTCTGAAAATTCGGGACGCCAATGCTTAGCTACTTTCGGAACTCCCATATTGGTGAACAGAGGGTGGCCATGCAAGTGCGGTGTGCTCTCCCTTCACTTCGACAGACCCGTTCTGGAGATCAGAGTGGGTCCCAGAGGTGGGACTGGCACCTATCTGACATTAATAGCATATTCTAGCAATATGCCACCAGTTACCTTTAAAGAGGACCTTTCACCATTCCTGACATACCTGTTTTAATATCTTCATGCATTCCCCATGTAATAATTCTGCAGCATCTATTCTTATGGCTCCATGATGTGTCCCTTTTTTATTATTTCTCCTAGAAGTTATGAATGAATTACTAGCAGTCTGCAGTAAGGGTACAGAGGGGTGGTAACTGGTAACCAGTTGGGGGCGTGTACCTGCACAGACTCACTCTATCCAATCAGTGCTGCTATGTTCAGTCTGTGCAGGGACACACCCCCAACTGGTTACCACCTCTCTGTACCCTTACTGCAGACTGCTAGTAATTCATACATAACTTCTAGTAGAAATAATAAAGGAATGGCACAACATACAGACATAAGAATAGATGCTCCAGAATTGTTAGTACGTGGGGAATGCATGAAGATATTAAAACAGGCATGTCAGGAGTGGTGAAAGGTCCTCTTTAAAGGGGTTGTGTCACTTCAGTAAGTGGCATTTATCATGTAGAGAAAGTTAATACAGGGCACTTACTAATGTATTGTTATTATCCATATTTCCTCCTTTGCTGGCTGGATTCATTTTTCCATATTATACACTGCTTGTTTACATTGTTACCCCTGCAGTCCATCAGACCCCCTTTAAGCCCTGATCCTTGTCACGCCCCAAACCTGCCCAGAAACGCCCATTCTAAGTGAGGTTTTCATTAGCCCTGCCCATTTTATGCATGGAAGAAACAGAATTTGCCAAAAAAATTGAAGACTATCCTGGCAAATTCTGGACTAAATACAATGGCAAACAGTCTTATGGGTCTTTGTACGGACTAAAAAGTTGCATAAAATGGATTGTCTTCACCATATTGAAGTGTAGAGTTCTCCTTAGGATTATGACTTCTGGAATGGGGGTTCCTACTTCAGCACCCAGTCAATGACAGTGCTGGTCACTGCACTATGACTCCTATCAATAGGGGCAGGAACAGCGGCGCTCCTTCCATGGAGGCAAACTGTGCAACTGCTATGGGGGTAGGGGGGACCAACACCGAACTCCTTCATCTCTTCCCAAACCCTCCATTTTCATGCATCTGCCACTAGGGGGAGCTCAGTGCAAACAGATTATTATAGCTCCCATTGCAGACAATAGTAACCGTATACATTCCAATGCACCAAGCTCCCTCTAGTGGTGGCTGAGGGCAGCCAATTTTCTAATATATTAGAATCTAATATAGTATAGTATATTATTATTTTATATATTATATATAATATATCTTTCTATCAGTTGTCTGGTGTAAATACATAGAGAAGTACAGCATGCTGAGTGCCAGATGCTTGGGTCACAGGTTCCCCTTCATCTGACTGATAAAATGGGCGTGGCCAAAGGAGACTTTTCTTAATTACAATTTAACTAAAAATTCTTCCACTTAATAAAAAAAAACTGTAAATTTGTCACTTGGCACTTTGCCTTCTGCAGCACCTGGGAGTGATTACTGGGAAACTGGGTGGGGCCCATACTAAGTTTCACTATAGGGAGACTATGTTTTTAAATCTGGGAGCATTCCCTTGCACACATGAATTATTCATCCGTCCTCACATTTTCCCACCCCAAGCACTTTATCTTACAATTACTGTTCTGTGCAAATGTATTTTACTATATCTTATTTATGATGATGAAATAATGATAAGGCAGAACACCGCCGGTACAGAGTATATAATGATATGGATGTGCGGTCATACACACCTTATGCTGGAGGTCCTCATTGTAGCTGGAGAGCGTCTTCACATCAGCCTGTTCCTCCATTGTGTCTGTGCGGTTCCTTCCTGGCTGCTGCTGCTTCCCTCAGACCGCTCTTAGTTGCCTCTGTAGCAAAGTGAGCAGCTCTGCCTTTCTTGTAGACGTAGGTGGTGGATGCGATGGGGGGGGCCTCCAATTCCCATCTGACTGTTACATAAACCATGCCAGGAATAGAAGGAACGCTGAGAGGAATCATATTCTCACGCCTGGGCGCTTATCATTATTAATTGTGTGGTCATTTTTACATTGTTATATTATTATATGTAATACATTGTATTATACTGTATGAATGATGATGATTATTATTACAGAATACGCGTCTTTCTTCCTTCCTGGTATATGACAAGCCTCTTCTTCCTTCTTATGAGTAAATGCAGCCTGGCATCTTACCGCCATTTAACTCCTGATGTTCAAACAAGCAGATGATAATAGAAGAGTTCGCTACTGGTTCTTTTTGTGCCATCTCCAAGGCTGGTTTGGCCAAAAGCCTTCTGCCCAACCCTTAAACACCCATGCTATCCATGAGTGATTCAATTAAAATGAAATGATGAATTAGACTCGGCGCATTGCTATTAGTCTGCCCTCTGGTGGTTATTTTTTTAGTTAGACAGGTTCATATTCACTTAGACTGGTCTAATTTATTTGTGCATGAAAAAAGTTGCATCTGTGCAGTGAAACATTGCATATCTCCCGGAAAAGTGCGACTTTTAATGCAAAAATTGTCACATTTCATCACTGAAAACAGCAGAAGAAGAGTACGTCTGCCCTGGAGTGGAGTAGAAATCAGACTGTTTTTTAGGCGCAAAAATTCAGGCGCAAAAAAGGTGCACCTACATAAATAGATCGGAAAAAGTAAACGTCTGAATTAGGCTAAAAAATCGAAATAGTTGAACGAGGTGCAAAAGACTTCAAAACAGGTGCATTTTCCGTAGTAGATGCAACTAAAACAATAACAGTCTAAAACAGCATTTTTTAGACTAAAAACAGATGCAAACACTTTAGGCCTCTTTCACACGAGCGTCACGGATTAGGTCCGAATGCGTTCAGGAAAACTCGCACCATTTTGCAAGCAAGTTCAGTCAGTTTTGTCTGCGATTGCGTTCAGTTGTTCAGTTTTTTTCCGCGCGGGTGCGATGCGTTTTGATGCGTTTTTCACGTGCGTGATAAAAAACTGAAGGTTTACAAACCAAATCTCTTAGCAACCATCAGTGAAAAATGCATTGCACCCTCACATGCTTCAGGATGCAATGCGTTTTTCACTGAAGCCCCATTCACTTCTATGGAGCCAGGGCTGCGTGAAAAACGCAGAATATAGAACATGCTGCGTTTTTCACGCAACGCAGAACTGATGATGCGTGAAAAAAAAAAACCGCTCATGTACACAGACCCATAGAAATGAATGGGTCAGGATTCACTGCGGGTGCTATGCGTTCACGTCATGCATTGTACCCTCGCGGAAAACTCGCTCGTGTGAAAGGGGCCTTAGGAATTGTGGAGAACATTTACTAACATTCAAAGCTGCCTGAAGGCAACTGAACCTAGTGAACTACCCCTGAGAGAAAGAGAATGAACATTTATAGAAGGTTTAGAGCCACCAAGGTCATGCAGATCAAAGACAGTAAGGTACCGCACGGTTATAGCAATAAGACTTTACTGCTTGTGGAGCGGGTTAATTGCCTTCAGGTCCCACCACAATTTGAGAGAGAATGACCATCAGAATGTAAAATCTGCAGACTGAGAATTAAAGAAAGAGTTAATGAGAATAGATTTGCACGTATGTGGTTATTTGAGAAGATTGCAGAGGATATCTGGAGAGACTCAAGAAGGACTACCACCATCATTACGATTTCCTATACATAACGATTGAGAAAAAGCCTACTCTGTTAAATACCCCAGTCCCCAATTATTGGGAGGGGTTTAAACATGTGATGTTTAGTGTCGGCTGATTACGGGACATGTCTACATGGGGCAAGAACATTCAGTCGGCCGATCATCTTTCCATGGAAAAACGATTCAAAGGGGTTTTTCCATCTGGACATTTATGGCATATCGATAGGGACATGCTCCTGTCTCAAGAATGGGGCCCACCATGAATGGAGATCAGGGATCTTTTAAAAGGCAACCAAGGAAACCACAGAGAGATGGTCCCAGAGGCGCCACACATCTCCAGAGAAGGCCCCACCACATCTCCAGAGAAGGCCCCACCACATCTCCATAGAAGAACCCATCACATCTACAGAGAAGGCCTCACCACATCTCCAGCACTGATTCATATGGCTAAATCCCTGAAAATAAAGGAAAGCAGGAGTTTTGTACCAGCGAGCCAGTATTTTATATGAATTTTCCCGCGTACCAACACAGCGGAAGAAACCATGTGAACGAAGTAATATTTGTTTCGCTTCTGTAGTTCAGAAAGTCCGAGTCCGACCTAACTCTTCCTCCAACCCTGGCATAAAAGGTAGCAGGACGGAGTGGTCAGGAATGGCTAGAGCTCTATAGATCCTAGAAATTCCTTTTTGGAGTCAACTATGGTTTGTTCAAACCAAGTAAGAGCGTGGGAATAAGGGTAGATGTAATCTGTGCATCTCAGAGACGCCTAAGATGGTTCCCAATGGTGATTGTGAAGGAAGTGAGGAGATGGGTAGGTCCAATTGGGACCAAAACTCCACCATATCTTCCTGTCTCAAGCCCCGGATCAAATATGGAAGGTATTTAGCAAGGGTTAGAGATGAATGGAGCAAATAAAGGGGTTCTCTGTTAAACACTAAACATCTAGTGAGGGATTAGAGATAGCACCCGTGAACAATAACCCATGGCAGGTGGTGTAAGGAGGATTCTAGAAGGGAACGTTCTAGCTCAATCGAAGGTAAATGAACATTTGGCTTAACAAAGTCCAACCACCTTCTCATTTGAGTTGCTACATAGTAACTCTGAAGATTCAGGAGGCCAGTACCTCCCAAACCCTTACGAACAGTTAGATACCTATAGGCTATTCTAGGGGCCTTGTTTATTTTTTGATAGGAGAGGGTACATATCGATATGCCATAAATGTCCAGATGGGACAACCCCTTTAACCGCTACCAAACTCCTCTGGAAGAGACTTATTTCCTGAGAACAAAAGGATTCGATTGAAATCCAACATCTCTGGATCCCTCTCTCCCCAACAAACGCAGATTTGGGGAAGAGTTGGGAAGCCTCCATAGACATCAGGTGGTCCTGCTGAAATCTAATGTGTGTGGCCAGCAAGCTTCTTCAGACATTGTGGCCGTTTCAGCTTCTAGACAGTGATAGCTTCATAGCTACATATTTTTCACTTCCTGCAGAATAATCCATGGACTAAGTGCGTTTCCCTGGTGTATTACGCTGGCACAGACAGGAGGCTGGAGGATGAAGCGCAGATATTTGAGGGGAAATGAGGACATAATCTCATTTTAATGTGTGCACAGTGTGTCATCTGCTGCATTATAGACTGTCACTCTATTCAGTCCAAGCAGGGGCATCACAGGTCACCATGGGGCCCCATAGCATAGCATGGGGCCTCACACCTCTGTGACGACCTTCAGCAGCCAGGTCAGCCCATACAAATTATAATTTTTTTGTTCTTTATTCTCTGTCATTTAATGTACAGAGATAAGGCACACAGTGATGTCACAATACAGGAATAATGCCACCATATAAGAATAATGCACACAGTTATGTCACAGTACATGGATAATGCACACAGTGACATAGTAAAGGGATAATACACACAGTGATGTCACAGTACAGAGATAATGTACACAATGATGTCACAGTACAGGGATAGTGCACACAGTGATATCACAGTGCAGGATAATAAACACAGTGATGTCACAGTACTGGGATAATACACACAGTGATGTCACAGGACAGGAATAATAAACGCTGTGATGTTACAGGACAGGGATAATGTACACAGTGATGTCACAGTACTGGAATAATGTGCACAGTGATGTCACAGTATTGGGATAATTTGCACAGTGATATCCCAGTATTGGGATAATTTGCATAGTGATGTCACAGTACTGGGATAGTGGGAACAGTGATGTCACAGTATTAGGATAATGTGCACAGGGATGTCACAGTACAGGGATAATAAAGACAGTGATGTCACAGTACTGGATAATGTGCACAGTGATGTCACAGTACAGGAATAATGTGCACAGTAATGTCACCGTATTGGGATAGTTTGCACAGTGACGTCATAGTACTGGGATAATGTGCACAGTGATGTCACAGTATTGGGTAATTTGCACAGTGCTGTCACAGTACAGGGATAATGGGAACAGTGATGTCACAGTATTAGGATAATGTGCACAGTGATGTCACAGTACTGGGATACTGTGCATAGTGATGTCTCAGTAGTTGGATAATTTGCACAGTAATGTCACAGTACAGGGATAATGTGCACAATGATGTCACAGTACTGGGCTAATGTGCACAGTGATGTCACAGTATTGGGATAATTTGCACAGTGATGTCACAGTACTGGGATAATGTACATAGTGATGTCACAGTACTGGGATAATGTGCACAGTGATATCACAGTACTGGGAATAATGTGTACAGTAATGTCACAGTATTGCATTGGCTGTCCCGCTGTCCCGGTACGGTGAGGTATCTGGTAGCTGTCCCTGCGTCCATAAGACGCAGAGACAGTTGCCTGTATTGTCATGAAGCAGAGAGCCAGCATCGGCTCACTACTTCATGCATCATCACTCCAGTCCACCCTGCCACTCTCCATACCTCTGGTCTGGGTGTGGGGTGGGGCTGGCTGGCAGTTAGCCTTGGCTCCGCCCCCCCAGACTAGACCAGCCGATGTCCTGCTGCTGATTCGGCTAGGAAGAAGATAAGTATGTGGTGTTTATTTTTTTAACTTTCTGTGGGGCACAATATATTACTGCGGGGCACAATGTGGGCATATTATTGGGGCACAACATTACAGGGGGGCACAATATGGGCATATTACTGGGGGCACAATATGGGCATATTACTGGGGGGCACAATGTGGGCATATTACAGGTGGGGCACAATGTGGGCTTATTACAAGGGGGGCACAGCTGGGCATATTACTGGGGACACAGCTGGGCATATTACTGGGGGCTCAATGTGGGCATATTACTGGGGGCACAGCTGGTCATGTTACTGGGGGCACATAATTGGGCATATCACTGGGAAGCACAGCTGGGCTTATTACTGGGGGCACATAACAGGGCATATTACTGGAGGCACAGCTGGGCATATTACCGGGGCCACATAACAGGGCATATTACTGGGGGCACAGCTGTTCATATTAATAGGGGCACATAACTGTCGAATAATTACTATGTGGGGCAGTAGAGGAACTGGGTGGGATTAGGTGTATAGTTATGTTTTGGGCGGAGTTAGAGGCGTGGCCTAGTGCTGAAAAAAATTGTGGCGGCGCACTTAGCGTGCCGCACAATGTGTCCCTCTTTGTTTATTTACAAAGTTGGGTGGTATGGTACTGGGATAATGTGCACAGTGTTGTCACAATTTTCTTATATTATAAAAATGATTTTCTGTCTGTCTGTCTGTTGTTTATGCGCGACAAAACTACTGGCCTGATCTTAACCAAATTCAGCACACAGGTACATCAGGTGTCCAGAAAGGTTTTAGACCCGGTCTCAGCTCTCCAGGACTTACCGTTCCTGAGATATTCCCAAAATATGACCTGCATTAGCCAATATTAGCCTGGGATCCTTTCTCTTCAAATCCCAACTGCCATACTCTCCACAGACACACACAGGATTAGTGCAGGTTTCCATAACAACCTAGCTATTTCTCTTCACTGCTTTAAAGGGGCAGAGCGCTATGAATGACACTGTTAAAGGGGGTATTCCGGTTACCATAAATATAACTTATGTTTTAGACTAATTTTAAACTAAGACAGTTCAGTAGTAATAAAAGATGTTTTCTTCCACTGCTACTCATTGTGTGTTCTCATAAATGACTATGGCATCGACCTGTAATTCAGGCCACCCTCAAAAGAAGGACTTAAAACCCCCTCCCAAGGTCTTGCTAAGCCACGCCCCGACTCAGTCAGGCCACGCCCCTCCCACTTCGCAGCCAACGGGGATTGAAAATATTAAGGTAAAAATCAACTTCTGTCAGCTGCAGGGGTAGGAGGGTGACTTTCTCTCTGCAACGACACATATAAACATTAAATGAAATAGATTAAATATACCCAGCTCAGCTCTCAGGAACATTAGCCAATATTAGCCTGGAAGTCTTTCTCGTCAAATCCCAACTGCCATACACACGGTCATATGTCCCTTATCAGCCAATAGAAGCTCACAGGTCCTTGGTCTAGGGCTACATTACGACATGTGTTGTGCAACAATAAGTTGCAAGACACATAGGACACAACTACACTGCTACATCTGTCGTGCGACAATTATTATAATGATAGTCTATGGTGTTGCACTACAGCATGTGACATGCTGCGACTGCGACGCGACAGTTTCAGTAAAATCCATCTTGGATGTATTTTTTTGCGACTGACGTGTCGCAGTCGTAGCATGTCGCATGTTGCAGTGGGACACCGTAGGCTATCATTATGAAAATTGTTGCGCGACATTGATGCGACAAAATGTCGCGCAACACATTTAGTTATGTAGCCCTAGCCTTAAAGGGGCATGGCACTGTGGAGGTCACTGTTAAGTGGGCAGGGGCCACTGATAAAGCGGCAGCTGTTGTAGAGGTCACTGTTAAGGGGGTAGGGGCCACTATTAAAGGGGCATTCACTGTGGACATTACTGTTAAAGGGAACCTGTCACCTCCTTTTTACAAAATGAGTTGTTAACAGTACCTTAGAGTAGACCCCAGTGTGATCCTATTGCTGTAGTTGAAACAGAGAACTGCCGGATGAAAAGGCTGGAAACAGAACTTTTAATCTTGCTGCGCTGTCTTTCCGGTGTGGGCTTGAAGTCAAGGGGGCAGCGGCCTCCTTGCTTCAAGTCAAGAAAGCCACTCCCCACTTGCTCTTGACTGACAGTTAGCCGGGGTGCCGGGGATCGCAGAAATCTCGCGCATGCGCGTTGCGCGAGTGAGTACTGCGCGATCCCGGCACCCGGCTCTTCATGTTGCCGGCGCTTCAGTACTCAGTGCGCATGCGCCGCCTTACTATGCGAGCTCCCAAGCGCGCTCGCATAGTAAGGCGGCGCATGCGCACTGAGTACTGAAGCGCCGGCAACATGAAGAGCCGGGTGCCGGGATCGCGCAGTTACTCACTCGCGCAACGCGCATGCGCGAGATTTCTGCGATCCCCGGCACCCCGGCTAACTGTCAGTCAAGAGCAAGTGGGGAGTGGCTTTCTTGACTTGAAGCAAGGAGGCCGCTGCCCCTTGACTTCAAGCCCACACCGGAAAGACAGCGCAGCAAGATTAAAGTTCTGTTTCCAGCCTTTTCATCCGGCAGTTCTGAGTTTCAACTACAGCAATAGGATCACACTGGGGTCTACTCTAAGGTACTGTTAACAGCTCATTTTGTAAAAAGGAGGTGACAGGTTCCCTTTAAGGTAGCAGGCCGCTGTTGAGGTCACTGTTAAAGGGTCGGGCACTATGGTGGTTTTTGTTAACGTGGCAGGGGCCACTATTAGAAGGGAAGCTGCTGTGGAGGTTACTGTTAAGGCAGCAGGGTACTGCGAGGTCACTGTTAAGGGAACGGGATACTGTGGCAGTTACTGTTAAAAGGATGGGTGCTGTGGAGGTCTCAGTTAAGGGGGCAAGGAAAAGTGGGGGTCACAGATAAGGGCACGGTCCCCTATGGAGGTCAATGCAAAGGGGCGGGGTGCTGTAGAGGTCACTGTTAAGTAAGCGGGCCCCTGAGGAGGTAAATGTCAAGGGAGTGGGGTGCTGTGAAACTCACTTTTAAAGTGGCAGGCTGCTGTGAAGGTCCCATTTTAAGGAGGCGGGGCACTGTGGGGGGGAGTCAGTGTTAAAGGGTTATTCTGATTTTAGACAATGGGGGCATATCGCTAGGATATGCCCCCATTGTCTTATAGGCGAAGGACGCCTGCGCTGCCTACAGGAGTTACCAGATGGCACCCTCCTTTTCAGGGAGAAGCCACAGCCGGAGCCTCTGATCTCTGGACTGCCACCACCATCACAGTCCTTTCAGCTGGGTCAGCTGACGACAACATTGTTTACATTCCAGTCCACGGTGATCCACCAGTACCAACTACCCTGGAAAACAAAGTCAGCAGCAGCCAGGGGAGGACTTCAGGTCCCTCATCTGAGGAACCCTTCTACTGGCTGAGTGATTTAAAGGACACCTCTGGAGGACCTATGGGAGCCACATCATTGACTGCACCTGACGGATGAGAGCTAGTTTGCACTTGTTTTGTTTTTTTAGTTTGTATTGCCCCTTGTTTGACTGTTAACCAGATGGATATGGCTTGTCAGGACTCCCCCCCTTTCCTCATTCTGCAGAAAATTCCCAGTTGCGCCTAAGTGCGCCTATTTTCCTTTTTCCCCCCTTAGTTAGGTTATTTGAGAGCCCCCTTTGCAAAAAGGGTTTTCTATTTGCTGCTATTTTATATTATCCATGTGGATTACACGTTACCTGTTTGGATTACAAAATTACCTCACGTGAATTACAATTGAATTTTGGACTGTGTTCCAGTGTTTTATCATGCCAAGCAGCCACGAGGAGAGACTCAAACATATATCTGAGCCTTTTATGCTTGCAAATGTGAAATTGCACTAAAATGTTGGCATGATTGTCTTTGCTGCATTTTTGCAATAATGTTTTTACAGGTTCAGCAACGTTCAAGCACTTTAGCCCATTGTGTGTATTCTTTTTCAGGTACTGCAACGTGTTCTATTAATGCACTTATTGTACAGGTTTTTTTTTAGTAAATTATGCACTTAGCCGGATAGCTAGCACCTTACTTTTCTACCTCATATGGACTGCCTCTAAAGACAGTACGCCGCGACCTAGCCTCGTGCGTATGACGATATCGCGAGTCAATAGTACGCTAAGGATTCTTACGCACTTTGTATGCTAATGCTTACATATTGCATACAACGCTGACTGTATGTTCGTAATTTGTGCAGGAATGTTCGCAAAACAACGATTATTTTTTTAACACAAATTCGACCAAATAAATTTGTATTAAGAAAGAATCTTGTCAGAAATTTGTCGATTATTCGCCGATGCGAATTTTGGATGATTCGCTCATCTCTAGTCACAATCACAGTGATGTCATTCAGGGTAACACTTCTGCCCATCCCTTTGTATTCCCTGTGCAGTGCTGGGCATTTATTAGATTGTTTTGCAGAACGCACTTAGGATTTTCACTTTGTTCTGATAATTGAGCGCCACATACTCTGCCAGTCTCGGCGTCCGCATCTCTAAACCTTAGCTTTTAGTCCATTAAGATGTCAATAATTTTCTCAATTTAACCCCTTCTGCGCTCCATTGATTAGGACTGTACTGTATCTTATATGCTGTTAATAATAATTTATATTTTTTTAATTAACGTAAAAAATGTCATATTTCAGTTCTACTTCATTTTTTCATACTTTTCATCCCTTTTTCTTGCCACATTGTATTTTTTATGAAACCATCCGCCTTTTTCGCTTTATTTTTTACGTGACGCGTCCATCCAAGTTCTCTAACAAGTGGCCTGGGACCCGTGTATGGTCATTCAGAATCCTGCATTTGGCTCAACTGCTGAAAGCAGCCACAGGGATCATCACTGAACCAGAGAAACCACTCATAACCGGACTTTAGTCCAGTCCAAACCGCAGTGCAACATCCCTTAAAGGGGCTCTCCAAGAGTACATTTATGACCTATCCTCAGGATAGGTCATCAATATCTGATCAATGGGGGTCCGATCCCTGGCAACCGATGCCGGTCAGCTGGTTGAAGAGGCTCTGGTGATCTTGTGATCGTCGTGGCCTTCTCACAGTTTACCAAGCACAGTTTACCATGTCCATTGTATGGTGGCTGTGTTCGGTATTACAGCCCAGGCCCATTGACTTGAATGGGACTGAGCTGCGCCTAGGCCTAGGAAGGACTGGACTCTTCAAAAAGCTGATCACAGCGGGAGCCAGGAGTTGGACCCCCATCAATCAGATATTGATGACCTATCCTGAGGGTAGGGTGGCCATCCGTCCGGTTTTTGGCCGGACAGTCTGGTTTTTGGACTCCTGGTCCTCCGTCCGGCTAAAGGCCAGGACGGACGGCCAGAAGTCCTCCTTTTCAGGGGCGCAGGAAGCAATGAGCGCTTCCATCAATACAGATGGAAGCGCTGATTGCTGGAGCGCAGGAGCTGGGTCCTGGTACTCAACGCTCAGCTCCTGTGCTCTGGTACCTTCATTGCTGGTTTTCCTGTCTGCGCTGCACACGCCTGACTGGTACAGCGTCAGGACGTAGTGCGCGCAATCTGACCTGACGCTGCACGCAGCGCGGGCAGTGAAGAGAGAAGAGCGTCGGAGCGGAGCTGCAGCCCAGGAGAGGTAAGATTTTCTTTTTTTTATGGGGCATAGTGGGCTGATATGAGGTCTGAAGGGGGCACTACAGGCTGGATCTGAGGTCTGATTGAAGGGGCACTACAGCGCCTGCATCTAGGCTCTGAAGGGGGCCACTACAGGCTTGATCTGAGGTCTGAAGGGGGCACTAACAGGCTAATCTGAGGTCTGAAGGGGCACTACAGGCTGATCTGAGGTTCTGAAGGGGGCACTACTAGGCTAATCTGAGATCTGAAGGGGGCACTACAGGCTGATCTTGAGGTCTGAAGGGGGCACTACAGGCTTGCTGAATCTGAAGGGGCCTAGGCTATTGAAGGTTGAGGGCACTATAGGCTAATCCTGAGGTCTGAAGGGGGCACCCTACTAGGCCTGGCTATCTGGGGTCTGAATGGGGCACTTACCAGGCTGATCATGAGGTCTGAGGGGACCTCAGGGCTGATCTGGGGATCTGAAGGGGGCACTAACAGGCTAATCTGAGGTCTTGAAGGGGGCACTACAGGCTGATCTGAGGGTCTGAAGGGGCACTACATGGCTGATCTGAGGTCTGAAGGGGGCACTAATAGGCTATCTGAGGTCTGAAGGGGGCACTACAGGCTGATCTGAGGTCTGAAGGGGGCACTACTAGGCTGATCTGAGGTCTGAGGGGGCACTACAGGCTGATTCTGAGGTCTGAAAGGGGGGCACGTACAGGCTGATCTGAGGTCTGAAAGGGGGGCACTACAGGCTGATCTGAGGTCTGAAAGGGGGCCACCTGACACGGCTGATCTGAGGTATCTGTAAGGGGGCACTACAGGCT
>ONZH01000335.1:0-39068 GCA_900303285.1 Rhinella marina
ATTCCTTATGTATCCGATTCCTCTCCTTCTCCTCCTCCTCCTTCTCTTCATTGCCAAACGCTGACCCAAAGGGAATTTTTTAGAGGCCTGGCACTCTTTTAAGACAATGTTTCGGAGGGCCACCTACAGGCCCTCTCTCCAAACAATTTTTCCGGAGCGTGACACTCTAAAACCATTTTCAGGAGCGTCAGCAGACACTCTAAAACAATTTTTCAGTATCGTCAACCACAGACACAAAAATTTTTTTTTGGAGGTCGACTTCAGACACTCCAAAAATTTTTGGGAGGCTCACCTACAGCCATTTGACTCAATCTAGTCGGACAAAGGCATTGGGGTGTCATGCTGTGTCAGGCTAAATTTTTGGTGGTTCACCTGCTACTCAGTCTAACTTCACTCTGTTGTCAGCCATACAGGGCACAATAAATTTTTATGTGCTTCGCCTGCTCCTGCACTGTAACTCGGTCACTCTGTAGTCACAGCCATACAGGGCACGCTAAAATTTTTATGTGCTTCGCCTGCTCCTGCACTGTAACTCGGTCACTCTGTAGTCACAGCCATACAGGGCCACGCTAAATTTTTATGTGCTTCGCCTGCTCCTGCACTGTAACTCGGTCACTCTGTAGTCACAGCCATACAGGGCCACGATAAATTTTTATGTGCTTCGCCTGCTCCTGCACTGTAACTCGGTCACTCTGTAGTCACAGCCATACAGGGCCTCGATAAATTTTTATGTGCTTCGCCTGCTCCTGCACTGTAACTCGGTCACTCTGTAGTCACAGCCATACAGGGCACGCTAAATTTTTATGTGCTTCGCCTGCTCCTGCACTGTAACTCGGTCACTCTGTAGTCACAGCCATACAGGGCCACGAATAAATTTTTTATGTGCTTCGCCTGCTCCTGCACTGTAACTCGGTCACTCTGTAGTCACAGCCATACAGGGCCTCGATAAATTTTTTATGTGCTTCGCCTGCTCCTGCACTGTAACTCGGTCACTCTGTAGTCACAGCCATACAGGGCCACGATAAATTTTTATGTGCTTCGCCTGCTCCTGCACTGTAACTCGGTCACTCTGTAGTCACAGCCATACAGGGCCACGATAAATTTTTATGTGCTTCGCCTGCTCCCTGCACTGTAACTCGGTCACTCTGTAGTCACAGCCATACAGGGCCGATAAATTTTTATGTGCTTCGCCTGCTCCTGCACTGTAACTCGGTCACTCTGTAGTCACAGCCATACAGGGTCACGCTAAATTTTTATGTGCTTCGCCTGCTCCTGCACTGTAACTCGGTCACTCTGTAGTCACAGCCATACAGGGCCACGATAAATTTTTATGTGCTTCGCCTGCTCCTGCACTGTAACTCGGTCACTCTGTAGTCACAGCCATACAGGGCCACGCTAAATTTTTTATGTGCTTCGCCTGCTCCTGCACTGTAACTCGGTCACTCTGTAGTCACAGCCATACAGGGCCACGATAAATTTTTATGTGCTTCGCCTGCTCCTGCACTGTAACTCGGTCACTCTGTAGTCACAGCCATACAGGGCCACGCTAAATTTTTATGTGCTTCGCCTGCTCCTGCACTGTAACTCGGTCACTCTGTAGTCACAGCCATACAGGGTCCACGATAAATTTTTATGTGCTTCGCCTGCTCCTGCACTGTAACTCGGTCACTCTGTAGTCACAGCCATACAGGGCCTCGATAAATTTTTATGTGCTTCGCCTGCTCCTGCACTGTAACTCGGTCACTCTGTAGTCACAGCCATACAGGGCCACGATAAATTTTTTTATGTGCTTCGCCTGCTCCTGCACTGTAACTCGGTCACTCTGTAGTCACAGCCATACAGGGCCTCGATAAATTTTTTATGTGCTTCGCCTGCTCCTGCACTGTAACTCGGTCACTCTGTAGTCACAGCCATACAGGGTCCACGCTAAAAATTTTTATGTGCTTCGCCTGCTCCTGCACTGTAACTCGGTCACTCTGTAGTCACAGCCATACAGGGCCACGATAAATTTTTATGTGCTTCGCCTGCTCCTGCACTGTAACTCGGTCACTCTGTAGTCACAGCCATACAGGGCCACGATAAATTTTTTTATGTGCTTCGCCTGCTCCTGCACTGTAACTCGGTCACTCTGTAGTCACAGCCATACAGGGCCACGATAAATTTTTATGTGCTTCGCCTGCTCCTGCACTGTAACTTAGTCACTCTGTAGTCACAGCCATACAGGGCCTCGATAAATTTTTATGTGCTTCGCCTGCTCCTGCACTGTAACTCGGTCACTCTGTAGTCACAGCCATACAGGGCACGATAAATTTTTATGTGCTTCGCCTGCTCCTGCACTGTAACTCGGTCACTCTGTAGTCACAGCCATACAGGGCCACGATAAATTTTTATGTGCTTCGCCTGCTCCTGCACTGTAACTCGGTCACTCTGTAGTCACAGCCATACAGGGCCACGATAAATTTTTATGTGCTTCGCCTGCTCCTGCACTGTAACTCGGTCACTCTGTAGTCACAGCCATACAGGGCCTCGATAAATTTTTATGTGCTTCGCCTGCTCCTGCACTGTAACTCGGTCACTCTGTAGTCACAGCCATACAGGGCCACGATAAATTTTTATGTGCTTCGCCTGCTCCTGCACTGTAACTCGGTCACTCTGTAGTCACAAGCCATACAGGGCCACGATAATTTTTATGTGCTTTCGCCTGCTCCTGCACTGTAACTCGGTCACTCTGTAGTCACAGCCATACAGGGCCACGATAAATTTTTATGTGCTTCGCCTGCTCCTGCACTGTAACTCGGTCACTCTGTAGTCACAGCCATACAGGGCACGATAAATTTTTATGTGCTTCGCCTGCTCCTGCACTGTAACTCGGTCACTCTGTAGTCACAGCCATACAGGGCCACGATAAATTTTTATGTGCTTCGCCTGCTCCTGCACTGTAACTCGGTCACTCTGTAGTCACAGCCATACAGGGCCACGATAAATTTTTTATGTGCTTCGCCTGCTCCTGCACTGTAACTCGGTCACTCTGTAGTCACAGCCATACAGGGCCACGATAAATTTTTATGTGCTTCGCCTGCTCCTGCACTGTAACTCGGTCACTCTGTAGTCACAGCCATACAGGGCCACGATAAATTTTTATGTGCTTCGCCTGCTCCTGCACTGTAACTCGGTCACTCTGTAGTCACAGCCATACAGGGTCACGCTAAATTTTTATGTGCTTCGCCTGCTCCTGCACTGTAACTCGGTCACTCTGTAGTCACAGCCATACAGGGCCACGATAAATTTTTATGTGCTTCGCCTGCTCCTGCACTGTAACTCGGTCACTCTGTAGTCACAGCCATACAGGGCCTCGATAAATTTTTATGTGCTTCGCCTGCTCCTGCACTGTAACTCGGTCACTCTGTAGTCACAGCCATACAGGGCCACGATAAATTTTATGTGCTTCGCCTGCTCCTGCACTGTAACTCGGTCACTCTGTAGTCACAGCCATACAGGGTCACGCTAAATTTTTATGTGCTTCGCCTGCTCCTGCACTGTAACTCGGTCACTCTGTAGTCACAGCCATACAGGGCAGACACGCTAAATTTTTTTATGCTTCGCCTGCTCTGCTCGCCACTCTGGTGCTTTTAGTGCTGCTCCTGCACATGTAACTCGGTCACTCTCTGTAGTCACTCTGTGTCTCACTAAATTTTTATGTGCTTCATGTCCTGCACAGGTACCCATGCACATCAAATAAATTTTTATGTGCTTCGCCTGCTCCTGCACTGTAACTCGGTCACTCTGTAGTCACAGCCATACAGGGCCTCGATAAAATTTTTATGTGCTTCGCCTGCTCCTGCACTGTAACTCGGTCACTCTGTAGTCACAGCCATACAGGGTCACGCTAAATTTTTATGTGCTTCGCCTGCTCCTGCACTGTAACTCGGTCACTCTGTAGTCACAGCCATACAGGGCCACGATAAATTTTTATGTGCTTCGCCTGCTCCTGCACTGTAACTCGGTCACTCTGTAGTCACAGCCATACAGGGTCACGATAAATTTTTATGTGCTTCGCCTGCTCCTGCACTGTAACTCGGTCACTCTGTAGTCACAGCCATACAGGGCCTCATAAATTTTTATGTGCTTCGCCTGCTCCTGCACTGTAACTCGGTCACTCTGTAGTCACAGCCATACAGGGCCACGCTAAATTTTTTATGTGCTTCGCCTGCTCCTGCACTGTAACTCGGTCACTCTCTGTAGTCACAGCCATACAGGGCCACGATAAATTTTTATGTGCTTCGCCTGCTCCTGCACTGTAACTCGGTCACTCTGTAGTCACAGCCATACAGGGCCGCTAAAATTTTTATGTGCTTCGCCTGCTCCTGCACTGTAACTCGGTCACTCTGTAGTCACAGCCATACAGGGCCACGATAAATTTTTATGTGCTTCGCCTGCTCCTGCACTGTAACTCGGTCACTCTGTAGTCACAGCCATACAGGGCCACGATAAATTTTTATGTGCTTCGCCTGCTCCTGCACTGTAACTCGGTCACTCTGTAGTCACAGCCATACAGGGCCTCTATAAATTTTTATGTGCTTCGCCTGCTCCTGCACTGTAACTCGGTCACTCTGTAGTCACAGCCATACAGGGCCACGATAAATTTTTATGTGCTTCGCCTGCTCCTGCACTGTAACTCGGTCACTCTGTAGTCACAGCCATACAGGGTCACGCTAAATTTTTATGTGCTTCGCCTGCTCCTGCACTGTAACTCGGTCACTCTGTAGTCACAGCCATACAGGGCCTCGATAAATTTTTATGTGCTTCGCCTGCTCCTGCACTGTAACTCGGTCACTCTGTAGTCACAGCCATACAGGGCCACGATAAATTTTTATGTGCTTCGCCTGCTCCTGCACTGTAACTCGGTCACTCTGTAGTCACAGCCATACAGGGCCACGATAAATTTTTATGTGCTTCGCCTGCTCCTGCACTGTAACTCGGTCACTCTGTAGTCACAGCCATACAGGGCCTCGATAAATTTTTATGTGCTTCGCCTGCTCCTGCACTGTAACTCGGTCACTCTGTAGTCACAGCCATACAGGGCACGATAAATTTTTTATGTGCTTCGCCTGCTCCTGCACTGTAACTCGGTCACTCTGTAGTCACAGCCATACAGGGCCACGCTAAATTTTTATGTGCTTCGCCTGCTCCTGCACTGTAACTCGGTCACTCTGTAGTCACAGCCATACAGGGCCACGATAAATTTTTATGTGCTTCGCCTGCTCCTGCACTGTAACTCGGTCACTCTGTAGTCACAGCCATACAGGGCCACGATAAATTTTTATGTGCTTCGCCTGCTCCTGCACTGTAACTCGGTCACTCTGTAGTCACAGCCATACAGGGTCCACGCTAAATTTTTATGTGCTTCGCCTGCTCCTGCACTGTAACTCGGTCACTCTGTAGTCACAGCCATACAGGGCCACGATAAATTTTTATGTGCTTCGCCTGCTCCTGCACTGTAACTCGGTCACTCTGTAGTCACAGCCATACAGGGCCACGATAAATTTTTATGTGCTTCGCCTGCTCCTGCACTGTAACTCGGTCACTCTGTAGTCACAGCCATACAGGGCCACGATAAATTTTTATGTGCTTCGCCTGCTCCTGCACTGTAACTCGGTCACTCTGTAGTCACAGCCATACAGGGCCACGCTAAATTTTTATGTGCTTCGCCTGCTCCTGCACTGTAACTCGGTCACTCTGTAGTCACAGCCATACAGGGCCACGATAAATTTTTATGTGCTTCGCCTGCTCCTGCACTGTAACTCGGTCACTCTGTAGTCACAGCCATACAGGGCCACGATAAATTTTTATGTGCTTCGCCTGCTCCTGCACTGTAACTCGGTCACTCTGTAGTCACAGCCATACAGGGTCACGCTAAATTTTTATGTGCTTCGCCTGCTCCTGCACTGTAACTCGGTCACTCTGTAGTCACAGCCAAACAGGGTCACGCTAAATTTTTATGTGCTTTGCCTGCTCCTGCACTGTACGTCGTCACTCTGTAGTCACAGCCATACAGGGCCTCGATAAATTTTAGTGCTTGCCTGCTCTTGCACTGTAACTCGGTCACTCTGTAGTCACAGCCATACAGGGTCACGCTAAATTTTATGTGCTTTGCCTGCTCCTGCACTGTAACTCGGTCACTCGTAGTCACAGCCATAGCAGGGTCACTGTAAATTTTTATGTGCTTCGCCTGCCTCCTGCACTGTAACTCGGTCACTATGTAGTCACAGCCATACAGGGTCACGCTAAATTTTTATGTGCTTCGCCTGCTCCTGCACTGTAAACTTCGGTCACTCTAGTCACAGCCATACAGGGCCTCGATAAATTTTTATGTGCTTGCCTGCTCTGCACTGTAATCGTCACTCTGTAGTCACAGCCATACAGGGTCACGCAAATTTTTATGTGCTTTGCCTTGCTCCTGCACTGTAACTCGGTCACTCTGTAGTCACAGCCATACAGGGCCACGATAAATTTTTATGTGCTTCGCCTGCTCCTGCACTGTAACTCGGTCACTCTGTAGTCACAGCCATACAGGGCCACGCTAAATTTTTTATGTGCTTCGCCTGCTCCTGCACTGTAACTCGGTCACTCTGTAGTCACAGCCATACAGGGCCACGATAAATTTTTATATGCTTCGCCTGCTCCTGCACTGTAACTCGGTCACTCTGTAGTCACAGCCATACAGGGCCACGATAAATTTTTATGTGCTTCGCCTGCTCCTGCACTGTAACTCGGTCACTCTGTAGTCACAGCCATACAGGGCCACGATAAATTTTTATGTGCTTCGCCTGCTCCTGCACTGTAACTCGGTCACTCTGTAGTCACAGCCATACAGGGCCACGATAAATTTTTATGTGCTTCGCCTGCTCCTGCACTGTAACTCGGTCACTCTGTAGTCACAGCCATACAGGGCACGCTAAATTTTTATGTGCTTCGCCTGCTCCTGCACTGTAACTCGGTCACTCTGTAGTCACAGCCATACAGGGCCACGATAAATTTTTATGTGCTTCGCCTGCTCCTGCACTGTAACTCGGTCACTCTGTAGTCACAGCCATACAGGGCCACGATAAATTTTTATGTGCTTCGCCTGCTCCTGCACTGTAACTCGGTCACTCTGTAGTCACAGCCATACAGGGCCACGCTAAATTTTTATGTGCTTCGCCTGCTCCTGCACTGTAACTCGGTCACTCTGTAGTCACAGCCATACAGGGCCACGATAAATTTTTATGTGCTTCGCCTGCTCCTGCACTGTAACTCGGTCACTCTGTAGTCACAGCCATACAGGGTCACGCTAAATTTTTATGTGCTTCGCCTGCTCCTGCACTGTAACTCGGTCACTCTGTAGTCACAGCCATACAGGGCCACGATAAATTTTTTATGTGCTTCGCCTGCTCCTGCACTGTAACTCGGTCACTCTGTAGTCACAGCCATACAGGGCCACGCTAAATTTTTATGTGCTTCGCCTGCTCCTGCACTGTAACTCGGTCACTCTGTAGTCACAGCCATACAGGGCCTCGATAAATTTTTATGTGCTTCGCCTGCTCCTGCACTGTAACTCGGTCACTCTGTAGTCACAGCCATACAGGTCCACGATAAATTTTTATGTGCTTCGCCTGCTCCTGCACTGTAACTCGGTCACTCTGTAGTCACAGCCATACAGGGCCACGATAAATTTTTATGTGCTTCGCCTGCTCCTGCACTGTAACTCGGTCACTCTGTAGTCACAGCCATACAGGGCCACGATAAATTTTTATGTGCTTCGCCTGCTCCTGCACTGTAACTCGGTCACTCTGTAGTCACAGCCATACAGGGCCTCGATAAATTTTTATGTGCTTCGCCTGCTCCCTGCACTGTAACTCGGTCACTCTGTAGTCACAGCCATACAGGGTCACGATAAATTTTTATGTGCTTCGCCTGCTCCTGCACTGTAACTCGGTCACTCTGTAGTCACAGCCATACAGGGCCACGATAAATTTTTATGTGCTTCGCCTGCTCCTGCACTGTAACTCGGTCACTCTGTAGTCACAGCCATACAGGGCCTCGATAAATTTTTATGTGCTTCGCCTGCTCCTGCACTGTAACTCGGTCACTCTGTAGTCACAGCCATACAGGGTCACGCTAAAATTTTTATGTGCTTCGCCTGCTCCTGCACTGTAACTCGGTCACTCTGTAGTCACAGCCATACAGGGCCACGATAAATTTTTATGTGCTTCGCCTGCTCCTGCACTGTAACTCGGTCACTCTGTAGTCACAGCCATACAGGGCCACGATAAATTTTTATGTGCTTCGCCTGCTCCTGCACTGTAACTCGGTCACTCTGTAGTCACAGCCATACAGGGTCACGCTAAATTTTTATGTGCTTCGCCTGCTCCTGCACTGTAACTCGGTCACTCTGTAGTCACAGCCATACAGGGCCTCGATAAATTTTTATGTGCTTCGCCTGCTCCTGCACTGTAACTCGGTCACTCTGTAGTCACAGCCATACAGGGCCACGCTAAATTTTTATGTGCTTCGCCTGCTCCTGCACTGTAACTCGGTCACTCTGTAGTCACAGCCATACAGGGCCTCGATAAATTTTTATGTGCTTCGCCTGCTCCTGCACTGTAACTCGGTCACTCTGTAGTCACAGCCATACAGGGCCTCGATAAATTTTTATGTGCTTCGCCTGCTCCTGCACTGTAACTCGGTCACTCTGTAGTCACAGCCATACAGGGCCACGATAAATTTTTATGTGCTTCGCCTGCTCCTGCACTGTAACTCGGTCACTCTGTAGTCACAGCCATACAGGGCCACGATAAATTTTTATGTGCTTCGCCTGCTCCTGCACTGTAACTCGGTCACTCTGTAGTCACAGCCATACAGGGTCACGCTAAATTTTTATGTGCTTCGCCTGCTCCTGCACTGTAACTCGGTCACTCTGTAGTCACAGCCATACAGGGTCACGCTAAATTTTTATGTGCTTCGCCTGCTCCTGCACTGTAACTCGGTCACTCTGTAGTCACAGCCATACAGGGCCACGATAAATTTTTTATGTGCTTCGCCTGCTCCTGCACTGTAACTCGGTCACTCTGTAGTCAGTCACAGCCATACAGGGCCACGATAAATTTTTATGTGCTTCGCCTGCTCCTGCACTGTAACTCGGTCACTCTGTAGTCACAGCCATACAGGGTCACGCTAAATTTTTATGTGCTTCGCCTGCTCCTGCACTGTAACTCGGTCACTCTGTAGTCACAGCCATACAGGGCCACGCTAAATTTTTATGTGCTTCGCCTGCTCCTGCACTGTAACTCGGTCACTCTGTAGTCACAGCCATACAGGGTCACGCTAAATTTTTATGTGCTTCGCCTGCTCCTGCACTGTAACTCGGTCACTCTGTAGTCACAGCCATACAGGGCCTCGATAAATTTTTATGTGCTTCGCCTGCTCCTGCACTGTAACTCGGTCACTCTGTAGTCACAGCCATACAGGGCCTCGATAAATTTTATGTGCTTTGCCTGCTCCTGCACTGTAACTCGGTCACTCTGTAGTCAAAGCCATACAGGGCCACAATAAATTTTTATGTGCTTTGCCTTCTCCTGCACTGTAACTCCGTTATTGTGTAGTCACAGCCATACAGGGCCTCGATAAATTTTTATGTGCTTTGCTTGCTCCTGCACTGTAACTCGGTTAGTCTGTAGTCACAGCCATACAGGGTCACGCTAAATTTTTATGTGCTTCGCCCACTCCTGCACTGTAATTCGGTTACTCTGTAGTCACAGCCATACAGGGCCTCGATAAATTTTTATGTGCTTCGCCTGCTCCTGCACTGTAACTCGGTCACTCTGTAGTCATAGCCATACAGGGCCACAATAAATTTTTATGTGCTTCGCCCACTCCTGCACTGTAATTCGGTTACTCTGTAGTCACAGCCATACAGGGCCACTGTAAATTTTTATGTGCTTCGCCTGCTCCTGCACTGTAACTCGGTCACTCTGTAGTCACAGCCATACAGGGTCACGCTAAATTTTTATGTGCTTCGCCTGCTCCTGCACTGTAACTCGGTCACTCTGTAGTCACAGCCATACAGGGCCACGCTAAATTTTTATGTGCTTCGCCTGCTCCTGCACTGTAACTCGGTCACTCTGTAGTCACAGCCATACAGGGCCACGATAAATTTTTATGTGCTTCGCCTGCTCCTGCACTGTAACTCGGTCACTCTGTAGTCACAGCCATACAGGGCCACGCTAAATTTTTATGTGCTTCGCCTGCTCCTGCACTGTAACTCGGTCACTCTGTAGTCACAGCCATACAGGGCCTCGATAAATTTTTATGTGCTTCGCCTGCTCCTGCACTGTAACTCGGTCACTCTGTAGTCACAGCCATACAGGGTCACGCTAAATTTTTATGTGCTTCGCCTGCTCCTGCACTGTAACTCGGTCACTCTGTAGTCACAGCCATACAGGGTCACGCTAAATTTTTATGTGCTTCGCCTGCTCCTGCACTGTAACTCGGTCACTCTGTAGTCACAGCCATACAGGGCCTCGATAAATTTTTATGTGCTTTGCCTGCTCCTGCACTGTAACTCGGTCACTCTGTAGTCACAGCCATACAGGGTCACGCTAAAATTTTTATGTGCTTCGCCTGCTCCTGCACTGTAACTCGGTCACTCTGTAGTCACAGCCATACAGGGCCTCGATAAATTTTTATGTGCTTCGCCTGCTCCTGCACTGTAACTCGGTCACTCTGTAGTCACAGCCATACAGGGCACGATAAATTTTTATGTGCTTCGCCTGCTCCTGCACTGTAACTCGGTCACTCTGTAGTCACAGCCATACAGGGTCACGCTAAATTTTTATGTGCTTCGCCTGCTCCTGCACTGTAACTCGGTCACTCTGTAGTCACAGCCATACAGGGCCTCGATAAATTTTTATGTGCTTCGCCTGCTCCTGCACTGTAACTCAGTCACTCTGTAGTCAAAGCCATACAGGGCCTTAATAAATTTTTATGTGCTTTGCCTGCTCCTGCACTGTAACTCGGTCACTCTGTAGTCACAGCCATACAGGGTCACGCTAAATTTTTATGTGCTTCACCTGCTCCTGCACTGTAACTCGGTCACTCTGTAGTCACAGCCATACAGTGCCTCGATAAATTTTTATGTGCATCGCCTGCTCCTGCACTGTAACTCGGTCACTCTGTAGTCACAGCCATACAGGGCCACTGTAAATTTTTATGTGCTTCGCCTGCTCCTGCACTGTAACTCGGTCACTCTGTAGTCACAGCCATACAGGGCCACTGTAAATTTTTATGTGCTTCGCCTGCTCCTGCAGTGTAACTCGCTTACTCTGTAGTCACAGCCATACAGGGCCACGATAAATTTTTATGGTCTGGATTAGCACAATTGCCTTGAGGGTCACCACCAGGCTGTTGCCCGAGAATTTGGGATAATGGTGGCATTAGGCAGCCTCAGAGGCATCCATGCATGCTGCCCCTGCTGTTTCCTGTCCATTTCCGTGGTGTTTCCATCATTATCTGAGGTTTTCACCCAGGTCCTTCCCTACCCAGAGTCTTGGTCACCTGCAAAAAATGCTCGAATCCCCCATTGACTTCATTGGGGTTCGTTATTCGAAACTAGCACCCGAGCATCAGGAAAAATTCGACTCGAATAACGAGCACCTGAGCATTTTAGTGCTCGCTCATCTCTAGTCATCAGTAATCTAATTTTGACCATCTATCTCTCATACGCTTACTGATTTTTAGCTATGGAATCAATCTCCTGTTTTAAAGAATTAAACCACTCAAAACTTTAAATTTTAATGTTATAATTTAAATGTTTTTAACTTTCTATTATCATTATCTTTATTTCTGTATTATATTATCAATAATAAAAGAGGGAGCCTTGTAGTTTTAACACTGGTTACTGATACCCCACAATATTTTAACACTTACTGTTTTGTTGAGATCACTTTTAGGCTACCTTTGTGTATTAAACAGGGATTTTCTGTGAGGATTTTTGTGTGGAAAATCCACAGTGTAATAGAATACCAGCCTAATAGATCAGATTGTTAAAATCTCAACGCAGTGCAAATATCTATGGGTATAAATTTACCTGTGGAGCAGATTTTTAAATCCTCAGCATATCAGTTTAAAATATGGATCTAGACCAGATTTTAGATATAATGGTTTATGTCGATTTTGATCTAGATTTGCAGCTGGTCCGCATCCAGTCTTAATTAACTTTAAAACTTTAAAAAATGTTTTTAACTAAACAAGAATATTCACCCCAATGCATTTCCTTGTCTCTCTTACCTGCTCCCATGCGGGTCTCAGTATAATCCAGCCTCCTTTAATAATGTCTCATCCCATGAGACTGGCATGGAAGCAATGGGAATCTTGAGGGCAGTCAAGTATTCATTTTTAAAAATTTAGCTTTAGCATAATATTTGTCTGCAGATGAAATCTGCTGGCAAATCCATACAATTTGGTGTGAATTTGCTGTTTGAGATTTTCCTGTGGATTCTTGAGGATTTGCAGCAGAATATTTCCCCAGGAATTCTACACTGTGTCATTTAGCTTTAAGCTTGTACTGTGTACATTGGATGCTGGTTAAATGGTTATCTTATTCTCATCAGAAGACATCATTTCCATAAAGGATGAAACCTTTGTTTTAATGCTGGAGGCAAAAAATGCAACATTACACTGAAAATGCACTATTCCATAGGAATAACTACTGTTACAACAACTCAAGCTAAATGGTTTCCCCATCACTGTGCTTGAAAAAGATTCAACGTAGTTTTCAACGTAGTTTTACTTGGTGAATAAATTAGAAATTACATTGAAAACATTGAGTGCTGCAGTATTTCTCCCAAATCCCTGATTGTTAAGGGGCCTGCTGGGCTAAGGCCTAACACTGCTGGCACTGCCACTTTATGGACTGTCCAATTTGGACCCAACGGTACTGCTGCTTAATGTTGGATATTACTTAAATGGTTTCCCCCATTATATAGAAAAAAAATATATGTACAGTGTACACAGTAAAGTGAGTACTTCCAGTGACCAGTATGAGACAGTGTAAGAGCGATAACACAAAGTGTTTTCCCATTAAAAAAAATATTTACAAAAATGGGAGATACTGTATATATATACCACTACCGTTCAAAAGTTTGGGGTCACCCAGACAATTTTGTGTTTTCCATGAAAACTCACATTTTTATTTATCAAATGAGTTGCAAAATGAAAAGAAAATATAGTCAAGACATTCACAAGGTTAGAAATAATGATTTTTATTTGAAATAATAATTTTCTCCTTCAAACTTTGCTTTCGTCAAAGAATGCTCCATTTGCAGCAATCACAGCATTGCAGACCTTTGGCATTCTAGCAGTTAATTTGCTGAGGTAATCTGGAGAAATTTCACCCCATGCTTCCAGAAGCCCCTCCCACAAGTTGGATTGGCTTGATGGGCACTTTTTGCGTACCATACGGTCAAGCTGCTCCCACAACAGCTCATTGGGGTTGAGATCTGGTGACTGCGCTGGCCACTCCATTACAGATAGAATACCAGCTGCCTGGTTCTTCCCTAAATAGTTCTTGCATAATTTGGAGGTGTGCTTTGTCCTCTTGTAGGAGGAAATTGGCTCCAATCAAGCGCTGTCCACAGGGTATGGCATGGCGTTGCAATGTCTGTGTTCTTTTGCCCATATTTATATTTTCCTTTTATTAGCCAGTCTCAGATATGGCTTTTTCTTTGCCACTCTGCCCTGAAGGCCAGCATCCCGGAGCCGCCTCCTCATTTTAGATGCTGACACTGTCATTTTGCGGGTACTATTTAATGAAGCTGCCAGTTGAGGACCTGTAAGGCGTCTATTTCTCAAACTAGAGACTCTAATGTACTTGTCTTGTTGCTCATTTGTGCAGCTGGGCCTCCCACTTCTCTTTCTAATCTGGTTAGAGTCTTTTTGTGCTGTCCTCTGAAGGGAGTAGTACACACCGTTGTACTGTAGGAAGTCTTCAGTTTCTTGGCAATTTCTCGCATGGAATAGCCTTCATTTCTAATAACAAGAATACACTGTCGAGTTTCACATTAAAGTTCTCTTTTTTCTGGCCATTTTGAGAGTTTACTCAAACCCACAAATGTAATGCTCCAGATTCTCAACTAGCTGAAAGGAAGGTCAGTTTTATAGCTTCTCTAACCAGCAAAACTGTTTTCAGCTGTGCTAACATACTTGCACAAGGGTTTTCAAGGGTTTTCTAAACATCCATTAGCCCTCTTACACAGTTAGCAAACACAATGTACCATTACAACACTGGAGTGATGGTTGCTGGAAATGGGCCTCTATACACCTATGTAGATATTGCATTAAAAACCAGACGTTTGCAACTAGAATAGTCATTTACCACATTAACAATGTATAGAGTGTATTTCTCATTAATTTAATGTTATCTTCATTAAAAAAAACTGTGCTTTTCTTTTAAAAAATAAAGAAATTTCTAAGTGACCCTAAACTTTTGAACAGTAGTGTATAAAAAAAAATATAAATATATATATATATATATATATAAATACATATTCTCACTCGAGTAGTATTTTGCTGTTTTTTTTTTGCAAAAAAAAATAGAAACTCATTTTTAATAAATTAATTTTCTTGAAAACAAAAAAAATGTGTTCGAGGTTGTAGAGTCAGTCAGAAAAGACTTTTTTTTCCATTGCCTGTATAAAGATCTTTCTATCTGGAAACACCATTTTTGCTTTTTTTAAAAAAATAAAGTAGGAATACCCAGACAAATAGCTTCCCATATCTCAGCTTCCTTAATCTTTGGGCATGACATGGATTAGAATATGGACATTAATTGTAGATTTTGGGGGTCATTTATCAGACTGGTATAAAGTAGAAATGGCTAAGCTGCCCATAGCAACTAATCAGATTACACCTTTCATTTTCCAAAGGAGCTGTCCAAAATAAAATGTGGAATCTGATTGGTTGCTATGGGCAACTAAACGAGTTCAACTTTACACCAGTTTGATAAATGACCCCCTTTGTGTTTATTATTTGCTTTTATAGGAGAACATCTAGGTTATAGTTGTTTTTAAAGTTTTTGGCTGAGAGAGCAAATATCGCTTGTCATATATAGTAGCTTTCAAATAAGATTTGAAATCTTCTGACAAAATGATATCCTAGGGCGATGTTGAAGCAGCATAATGTTAAAACATTTATCTTGGAGAGCGAAACGTCCTTTTTCCTGAAACTGGAGTGCAGCATGCTGCTGCAGTAATGGTCCATATATTACACATAGATATTGTTACTAGAAAGCTATTAACTTAATAATTTTAAAAATCCTTTCTCAATTAAAGTAAGTGTAACATGTTGTATACTGGTCCTTAAAATATATAGTATAGAGCTAGAAATAGGTTTTAATTTATGACCAGTGAAATGCCCAGAAGGAAAACTACCAAAGAGCTCATCAGTAGAAGGACCAAGTGTGACTGATGAGACTTCTTTAAAAAGGAGGGACAAGTACAGTTCCCAAAGGGGATGGTGATGACAAGAGCTTGGCCATCTATTAAAAGGAACGATTCAATGCCCAGAATTTTAATGTGAAACACAACCTTCTTGGTAAACTAAGAGAATATGAATAGCTGTGTTTGTCACCTGAGAAATAACCATGTATCATATTCTGGGAGGAAAATGTAATACTATTATTACACCATTTTAAATGAGTAGCAAAATCCTTTCTAACATATTTCACACAGTTTTCCCTTGATAAATATGGTTGGAAAAAACTTCAATTCTCACAGAAAATAAAGCATCTTTATGTCACGAAAACATCCTGACCATTAAGTTGCCCATTGCAATCAATCATATTGATCCTTTCATTTTCCAAAGAAGCACTGAAAAATAAAAGGCAAGATCTTGTTGCTATAGGCATCTAAGGTGGTTTTCTTTTGCACTAGTTTGGATAAGTTTATCCCCCCATTATATTTTATATTATATACATCACAAGCCCATTCAAGAATAATTCTATGTTGAACATCCTCATGTGCTTATAAAAGTCATTGCACCAGTTTTGATAAATCTCCCCTAGGTTGACTAAACAGTAACTGTTCAATAAAGTAGGGTATGTAAACCTAAATTAAGCAATCATAACTTTATATATACTGTATGAGCCATATAACGTCTGGAGACATTGATTTGCTTTCTAGCTCACAATTTGAATTATAAAAGGACTATATATGACAAAATCCATAAAATAAAGAATAACACCAGTAATAAAAATTATAAATATCCAAATATCCGCATGACTAAGTAGTGTTTATATATGTTTTTTTTTTTCTAGCTTTATATTGTAAAGGTATCATGTACTGTCAGGCATTTTTATACATTGTTATAAGTGTCACTTATTACCATGACAATTTTTCCAGGTCAAGAATTGTGTCAGCCATATGCTTCACTCACTGGAGTCAGTTGATACGTGCGCATAGTCATTGGACAATTTATGTCTACCCAGGATGGTAAAAAATGTCAGTACTACAGGTATAAATGATTCACCATCGTGCCTTACTAAATAAAAAAAAAATCATGAACATGCTTCAAACCTGATCAGCAGTAGTCTAGGGATATAAGTTGTGTAAAATTTAAAGCAACCCGTCACTATGACATGGTCAGAGATGGAGTTAAATGGTATCAATCACCGTCTGTAAAGTCAAGTCCCACATATTTACTTAACAGTAATATGTTTTGGACTATAAGGTTTCTTTCACATGAACGTTGTGTTTTGCGGTCTTCAAATTGCGGATCCGCAAAAAAAACAGATGACGTCCGTATGGCATCCGTTTTTTTGCGGATCCACTGTAACAATGCCTATCCTTGTCCGCAAAACGGACAAGAATAGGACATGTTCTATTTTTTTTGTGGTGCTACGGAACGGACATACGGATGCAGATAGCACACAGTGTGCTGTCAGCATTTTTTGCTGACCCATTAAAATGAATGGGTCCACATCCTATCAGCAAAATATGCGGATCGGAGCCCACAAAATACACTGTCGTGTGAAAGAAGCCCAAGACATACTTTTTTAGCAACAAAAAATCTTGCTAAAAAGTGCCTGTGTCTTATAGTCTACAGTAAGGGTCGACCAGGAGTCCCAGACCTCCTTGACAGCTTCCTTGATGATCCAGCAGAGTGCTCATACAATGCTCTGCTGAATCAGTGAGATAGCTGTATGTCTGCACTAAGGATGAGCTAAATTTGCTATTTTTCGGACGGCAGATAAACTAGACTTTTTTTCGGACAAAACCACTAAGACGGCATATAGCGTCATTTTAGTACACGTCAGTGGGAAAAAAAGCACTAGGTAGTAAGAAGAAGGGTTCTCACATGACCCCCAGAGGAAGAGGCAGGGAGGGCTTGCCCTGATTGGCTCCCAGGCAGACAGACAGCCTGGATGTACCAATCAATGCTGCAGCAGGCAGGGAGGTGCCCTAGCAGAATGAGCAGAACATCATTCTGTGCTGGGCTGTAAGAGAGGGCAGCTGGGTCTTACAGTGCCTGCCAGGAAAGCAATCTTAGGGAGTCAGGGATAGTGAAAAATCAACCAAGGAAAGTCAGAAATAAATAAAGCTTATTGACAGGGAGAGTGAAGAGAAAGTCTAGGATTCCAAGAAGAATTGTGTGTGTTGTGTACAATAGATAGAAGCAGGGCAGCTGACAGACAGGAGGAGAGGAGACAGGACCCATGGCTTTGCCTGCTATCAGGAACGTAGATGCACTTCAAAAGCAGCTATTTGAAAGCAAATATTTTAAATTTGTTTTCCCCTTTTCACAGAAATCCTTTTTTGTGGGGGTCAAAATAAAATGAAGCGTTCTACCTCTCTCCATCTATATATATATATATATATATATATATATATATATATACGTGATTACTGTAGCAATACCCACAGTGTGGCAGCAATCTTTGCTCTCAATCATTAGTTTACGTGTATTCACCTTTCACACAGTTGAAATTTTAACATTTATGTGTGGGGGGGGGTGAACTTCTTTAAGGCGCAGTATAGATGTACATGATCATTGTATCAACAGTTACATTTTCTCACAGTCCAGGCACAGCTGGAGCCTGCAGCGCATCATGCCACTGGCACTAAAGTTAAATTAATTTAAGGCGTAGAATAAATGTACGTGATCACTGCATCAATACCAGCAGGTTTTCAATGTCCTGCATCATGCTACTAATGCCTCAACCGTCACTTTCTGTGTACTCACTTTTCACACAGTTAAAATGTTAAAATGTTCTTGTGGGGGGGGGGGTTCGATTAAGGCACAGCAGAAATGTACATGAATACTGCATTAGTACAGAAATTTTCTCACAGTACAGGCAGGCTGAATGCAATAATAGACCTCTCCTCGCTGCTGGTGTCCCATTTTGCCACTCTTGCTTTCTTTCTGTCTGTCTAAATGCCATCACATTCTGTATGGCTGCTTCAGTGGCCTGCATCATGCCACTTATGCCTATTATTGTGTTCCCTCAAGCCATTGCTTTTTTTTAAAATCTCATAACAGAGCGGCAGAGCAGTGTTTTGTAACAGCAATTGTGTGTTTACCCATAGCTATGTATATAAGTGTCACTCAGACATCATTTACTATTGCTGTTATTGCGTTCTAGAGCTTGGGGGGGAGGGGAATCATAAAAAATAAGCAAAAAGAGTTAAGTTTTCCTAGAGTGGGTTATATATCAACTTTCAGGGCAATTGGAGCAACTTCAGTTTGGCCTGAACGGATTCGGGTCTGATCCTAAATTTGTCAAAAATAGGCAAACAAGACCCAAACGAATGTCAACTGGTTTGCTCATCTCTAGTCTTCACCCTTCTCTCTGTCCCTACCTGAGACTGATCTGTGTGATCAGTGTAGGCAGGAGAGAAGGGTGCGTGAACATGGAGAGGACTGTGAGAAAAACCACCTTCTCCATCCTCAATATCATTCAAAGAAGTGAATGCTCTGACTAACTGCAGGTTGAGGACCTCTGTTGATGTCACGACTAAGAATGTAACAGTTCAAAACGCGTAAGAAAGCTATGAATACACGTTGCAACAGTGGGACCTACTGGGACCTACACCGAGAATGGAGTGGGGAAAGGTGGTGGACGGCGCATGTGCAGCCGTCCTCCATTCATTTCTATGGGGCTGCCGAAAAAAGATGTGCCCTTGCTCGCTTTTTCCGTCGGCACCATAGAATTTAATTGTAGTGGTGGCCACGCAAGCGCATTGTGTTCCCATTCACTTGTATGAGGAGAGGGCTTGGCAGTGGCCAGACCCCAGAAAACCCGTGTCCCCCAGCCACAGCTATCCCCTCTCCGTTCTTGGCATAGCAGCGGGTCCCAGAGATGGGACCAACACCTATCAGACAATGGGGACGTAGCCTAGCGATATGCCCCCCTTTGTCTGTGATGGGAATACCCCTTTAATGAGTTGACCACATTGCTATTTGTTTTAGAGGTAAGCAGATGATGTAAGCAGATGATGCACTAAGGTTAACAGGAGCTGACAAAAAATATTAACCCCCTCTATGCTAGACCCCAAAGTTAGTGACCTTGATTCCTCTATATCATTAAACCACCAGGAAAGGTTTAATAAGCCAGGTGCATCTTATAGTCCGAGAAATATGGTATTTTACTTATTTAAACGTGTGTACAAAATGTACATTTGCACTGCAGGAGGCAGGTGACACCCACTGATTTCATGTATGCCAATTGGTTTAAATATGGACCCATCCACATTGCAACTGTTCAGTTTTGTCCTTACCCTTAGGGTGCCAATACATGTTCAGGTTTTGATTAGGTTTTCTGATGCAGATTTGGAGCTAAAACAGGGGTGGATTCAGAAAAGAGGAAAAATAGAATTTGTCCTTTATACTATCTTTCCCTTCATGACTCACGCCTTGTATTAGCTTCAAAATTGCATCAGAAAACTTGAAAAAAAAAACCTGATCTAAACCTGAATGTGTATTGACTCCGTAACGCTTTGTCTGTAACACAATTATATTGTTTATTCTTTTAGTTTTTCAGAATAACCTGTATTCACTTATTTAGTTTGGTGACTCCTACACAGCTAATATTAAAATGTATTATTTTCTACTAGACTTTTTTTTTTAAATTCTCCAAGCAATTATAAAAGTTGTTAAGACTATTTCTTCTTATTGCTATGGCCATAAATGACATACATATTGTATTTATATGCCTATTACTCACAGTTGTCAGTCTTTTTCAGTTTCATGGGTGCAGTCAGTGTGAAAAGTTTCCCATTCCAATGCCCTTTGTCTTTACAGGTGACATAATATATGGAACATGCAGAGTTTCAAAAACATAGACCTCACATTGGCTTAATCTCATAGTTTAAAGAATTAAATTAAATCAAATCAATCCATCCAGTAATCGATGACTGAAAATCATTGGACAATACTTTACTAAATAAATTTATACTAGCTATATGTGAATAGATTCTAAATTAATTAGATTAATTACAAATTTCACAAAAATTCTTCTGCTAAAGAAATCTGAAGACTTTTGATTAGTTTCAGAAGAATTATGTGAAAACAGCACCTAAGTCCTTTTTACTGTTAATATTAGTGGGAGGAACCACAAGGGAAGAAGAATAAGATGGAGGAACACATGACATTGGAAGGAAGTGAGGGAGGCTTGCCCTGATTGGTTCAAAGTCTGATAGACAGCCTGGATCAGCCAATCAGGGGGTATCGGCCAGGTAGCTCCTTATGCTGAGACAGAAGAATTGCAATTCTGTCTTCAGCTTGTGAGCTGGAAGGGTGTTATGTGACAGTGTCTATTAGAAGCTATTAGAGGCACAAGCCACTAATATAGTGTGTTATGAACATTATAAGCTAAGTATAGGAAAAGAATAAGACGATATAATTGGGTAGATTTTGGGAATTTGATCAGGGAAAACTTTAGGGAAAGATGTGAGGAAGTTAGGGACTGGCCACACTCTGTTTAATACAGCTTCTGCATTACAAAACCCCCTGAAAGAAACAGAAACACAATTTTATTTCTGTATACGAACAGCTTTTAAAATATAAAAAAAACTACTGTTTTTACAATGCATAAGCTTATTGTCAGCACCCCAATAGCATTCTGCTAATAACACTGAGCAATTGCACTTTTTTTTTTTTTACCTAAATCCATTTCAGTGCATTATATCCGTGTTATTAAATGTGTGGCATTATAGCAAAAGCATTTTATGGCAATAGTGCCATTTTTTACCTGTGTCATAAAGACATTTCACTAAAAAAAATTGCATTGTCATACCCACGTTATTGAATGCATAGACAAGATCTGCACTGTCATATATGTAATATTAAATGCATTTACTATATGCCAGACTGTGTATACTTCAAAGACATTTCACCACAAACATTGCATTGTTATACAGGTGTTTAACAAATGCAATACTGCATCAGAACGTATATCAAAGACATTTTGCTTTAAAAATTGCAGTCATACCCATGTTAATGGAAGCATAGTTAAAAAAACATTGCATTGATATAAGCGTGTTATTGAATGCATTACTGCATCAGACTAAGTAATGCAAAGACATGTTACTACAAAAATTGGATTGTCATACCTGTGCTATTGAGCATATAGTTCAAATACAATTAAATTCAGAAATGTAATTATAATCAAACTACATTTTTAATACCGTCTGGTGCTCATGCTCCGGGAATTAAAAAGATGAAAATACTTAAATATTACTTTATTATAAATATATTCTCAGATATCTTTCATTAGTTATAATGGGTCGATTTGTCTAGGGAGCAATCATTAGGAGAAATAAAATGGCCGCTACCCTACTAGTACACATAAAACCTGTCCTAATCATACAGCAGGGCAAGTCACTTCAGGACACTGGGCCAAAGAGCTGCCTCATCCTCCTCTCTGATTTATGATCTTGAACATAGCTGATAAAATCTTCAGCTGAATTTCTAAAGGAATGGAGTTCATGAGAAGACATGAAGTACAGAGAGGAGGGTGGGGATGTGGCTGTTGAGCAGCAGCACTTGTATGCAGTCTCCATTACCACAACCCCACATTACCGCAGCCTGTCCTGTATGTCCTCTCTGTACTTCATATCTCCTCATGAACTCCATTCCCACGGAGATTGTGGCCACATGCCACTATTACCCTACCCTTTCCACATCCACATCTAATGCTGTTTCTCCTAATTAAAAGGGAGAATTTTTCCAGGCTCACTCAGATCAAGCCATTATTTCTTTTGACAACCAATACTTGTGTATGTATAAATAGAGGTAGGCATTCTGCTCCTGTTAATGCAAAATGTTTGGATGCTTGTGCAGAACAAGCCACCGTTTCTCAATACATTAGTGTATGTGTGTCTAAACAGAGGCAGACATCTGCTACCGTTATGGCACAATTTTTGGACTCTTGGTTGTTAATATCGTCAACCATGCATTTACCCATGTCCGTTTCACTCTGACATTATTTACTATTTCATTACATTCAATGGCTTAAAGGATGGTTAGGAAATAAAAGAGATAACAAAAAGATTTTAAAACAATGGGATCATTTACTAACAAACATACACCACTTTTAAGCGTATAACCTTTGTGCAGCAATCTGCAACTTTTCCTCTCTCACGGCAGGTTTAAAAAAGGGGGAGTGGTGCGCATGGGGAAGGGGGCAGGCTACCAGATATGTCTCATTTATCATTTTCTATGCCTATTTTAGTCAACAAGGGAGCTGGAGTAGATTTAGACAGGCGGTAGATACGCTGAAGTTATGTAGAGGCCTTTGTGTCTACACAAATTTGTAGCATCCACCTCCAGCTGAGGAATATTAAGACCAGCGTCTAAAATGCCCCCTATGTGTCCTAAGAGACCTTAGAATGTCATATATAAATTTTTGGGCCAATTAAAGCATATATGTTTCATGTAGAATTAATTCAGACACAAATATATATATATTTTTAAAACTCAACAAATCAGACAAGCGAATTTCAAGACGTTTGCTCATTTGTAATTTGTACTATACAAGCCACTCGGTTGCAAAATGGGAGTCAAAAATGTCCCTGTCACATTGTTTTCCAAAACACCATGTATAAAATGCATTTTCATCATCAGTTATGTGTTGAGTGGTACATTTTACTGCACAGTGGTGTGCAGAGATGTTTTTTCTGACATACGGATTACTGTTTAATTTACTTTAAATTGCTGGACTTTCTTCTGAAGTATAAAAACTGAAATAGACACAACCACCTGAATAGAAAAAGACTATTAGTATTCTTATAGTATGTGATTGAGTACTCTTATGTCACACTTTGTATACTGTGATTTTGTTGGATATGGTTTCACCACTTACATAGTGTATACAACACTGTGATTAATCTATACCTATTGATCACCAGGTGTATTCTAACTGTAGTACGTCAATTTGGGGTATTTCTATGCTGATTGTGCATGGTTTCATTGAAGCCTAAACATCACTGAGTGTATCAATATTTTATCGCTCTCATTAAGAGAAACCAAATTACAAAAGAAACATCTGTTCATTTGAAAAAAGTCTGACACCGTGTTTGCCAATAGAAAAAATGTTTTATCCCTCTCATTAATGAGAGCAAAATAACAGTCTTGTAGGTATAATAATTTTAATGGCTAACAAAAATAGAAGAAATGATGTTATACAGCAAGCTTTCAGGACAAATTAGGTTTCTACATTAGGAATGATATAACAGAGTCTGAAGAAACACAAATATGTATACATAAAGTGTAATAAATGTGCATTTAAAAAAAATAAACAGAATCAACTCAGATAGTGAAGGCACTTTTACACGGGTTGATTCATATGAGGAATGAACCATTCACTTCCAATAACTGGCTGCTTATCAGCAGAGGTGAGATTAGCATATAGGTGTAGCAATAATTTCAAATCACTTATCCCCATAATGAATCATTGGGGAAGTTTTATGGTGGAAATCTCCTGTGCTGCTGGAGGATACGACAAATTTATGACGAGGTACAGGACTTGTCTTAAATTATTTGCACCTCCAGCTGTCCATGAACCAGGTGTAAAATAAAATAAATGTGGCACAATTGCTGTCCCCCCACTTTTTCCCATGCCCACTTGTCAGAAAATGGCAAGGACAACACAAAAACACCACTTGCGACAAAATTTGTTGAAAATGGTGTTCAAAAAGTCGCAAATGGTTTGCAACTTTTTTCTAACAGTTTTCTGGTATAAGGAGATGATAAATCTCCTCCATTGTTTCTGGGTAGCAAATCACTGTTAAGGCTGCATCCACATATGTGCTTGTTAAGCCTCATTCACACATCAGTGTTTCACGGACGTGTGCTGTACGTGTTCTCCACGGATAGCACACGTCCCCATTCATTTGAATGTGTGTGTTCAGACATCAGTGTTTCATCACAGTCCGTGGTTCCGTTTTTTTTAGCACAGATGCATGTCCTATCTTGATCCGTGTTCCCAGATCCCTCACGCCCATTATAATCTATGGGTCCGTGAAAACCACAGATGCAACACGGCTGCCATCCGTGTTGCATCCGTATTTCACGGATCATTAAGAGATGCTTTGAAAATTATTTTTCAGCTGTGCAGTGTCAGTGAAACATGGATGCAACACGGACAGCAAAAAATGGACACACGGATCCAACACAGATCCTTCACGGACAGCTTCACGGAGGCATCACTGACCACCTGCTCACGAATTTGAGCAAGGACACGATTGTATGAATGAGGCTTTAGGCAGTAGTATTCATCAAGTGAAATTATCTGAAGTACTGACACCCCGATCTTCATTCCCTGACAGCAGAATGTGCTGTCTAAAGAGTACTCTGCTGCCTAGGAACAATGATTTTGTATTGGGATGCTTGATAGCAGCAGAGGACAATTACTCTTATACTGTAGCAGGGATCACTGCATGTAAATGCAGCTCTTCATCTCCATGTATTGAGCAGCAGACTATCGGGAACAAAAACGCTTCTGCTCAGCCCAGCATCTAAATGCACCTTAAAGCTTTAATAAACACTGGATTATACAAGAATTATGATGTCTATAGTACCTTTTCTGTGATTATCAAAAATAAGAAATCCTCTGCTTGTATTTTTTAATGTCAATTAATACTAAACTTCTTTCACTCTGCTCCCCAAATACAAGCTAGCCTAGGTGCTTTGTTATCTATAGGACGTTTAAGGGAATATGTTATCAGAAAATCAGCTATTGCTAAAATCAAGTTTTATGTCATAAAAAATGTTTTTTATGATGGTATTTTTCATTTTCCAAGTCATTATCTATATTTACACAGGATCCACCACTCACAATATGTGATTGTCACAGCTTATCTATTCCCTCTTGACATCTGCACTGATCACAGAGCATGCCTAGAATACTTATCCATAGAAGACAATGAGGTCCTCTCCTGTCCATTGTATCTATGTCCCATGGCGACTTCTGTAACGCATTTTTTAAATGCTGTTAGCAACAGCTCAGGAAAGATGGCTTCTTTCATAATTATGTTCAGGAACAAAAAAAAAAAAAATCAGAAAACAAAAACAGATTAGAAAAAAATATATGTATCTCTATCCTGTTTAAACACTACAGACCATAAGTGAGTGTGAGTGAGCTGCTCCATTCTAGCTGATTCCTCCTGCATTTCAGACACAAAGTAGTGGTATACACCTGAAAAGGAGTTGAGAGCTCCCAGTGTTACCATTATTATGTGCAGAGTGCAAACAAGGGGAGCTTAGAGCAGATGGTTTGTGTGACTAAGCTTCAGCAAATAGCTACAGAGCACTAACTGTCAAGGAATTTCTCCTGTACAGCCCAGTAACTGTAGATAATTTATTATTAAAGGGGTTTTCTGACATTTTTATATGAATGACCTATTCTCTGGATAATTAATCAGTATTTGATTGGAGGGAGGGGTCTAACACCTGTGAGCACCATGGCCTTCTCTCTGTTTTTCCTAGATCGAGTGACAACACGTTCATGTGTCACGTGGCCTAGGAGCATCTCCGCCCCCTTCCCCCTGCAATCCACAGCACAGTGCTTGGTAAGCACAGAGAAAGCCTCGGCGTTCACAGGAGCGTCGGTGCCTGCTCAAACAACAGATCGTTGGGGGTTCCCACGATCAGATACTGATGACTTATCCTGAGGACAGGTCATCAGTATAAAAATCCTGGAAAACCATTTTAACTGTGGTGTTAAAAGGGTTGTCCGAGTTATGAAAAAAAATATAGTACTGTAAATCTGATGGGCAGCAATATATAACTAAGTTATGCATGTTTTAGGCAAAAAATCTATATTTCCTCATTTCCCTGGTTCTCTTCTGGCCTTTGCTTACATGCAGTAATAACAATCTCTGCCCCTCCCCCTTCCTGCTCTGCAAAGGGAGTGAATACAAGAGCTGCCCTGAGTGACATGTCTGCAGGAATACTCAGCAGCATGTTGTATGTGTAGGACTACAAGTCCCAGCAGTACAATGACACTGCTGATACACTACTTGTTCGTGTGCAATACTTTGAAGATTTCCTCCAGATCAGCTCCAGTCAGCTTTGTGTCTGTAGGGTGAGGAGAGCAGATCCTGTGTGTCTTTATTGCCTACAGCTGCTTTTGTAAAGCCTTGAGTGTGTTCTGGCTGAAGGGGTTAATGTTTTATCTGAAAAAATCCAGGGAGAGAGCAGATAGCAGCCTGGCAGAGCAGGGGGCGTGGCCAGCACAGTGATGTCTCGTGTAAAGACTGTTATCTGCTTGTGCACGAATACAAGATTAGCAGGCAGAGAAGCTGACATCACAGGTCATGTGACCCTGAGTGAAATCTGAAAAACCAGCAAGTTTAGAAGCACAAAGTGTATGGAAAAGCTGTTGTATTTGACTAGTTAGAAACATACACAGGACAAAAAAATAACTCAGACAACCCCTTTAAGGACCTATACTGCTGTGGTGCAATTAGGTTTCAAATGAGGTACTTTCTCCAGACAGAGTCGGGTACCGATATGGGGTCAGCTGGATACAAGAAATTGGTGATCCTGCCTTTACAGCATCAAGAAAATCTTTCCAGTTGTTGTAACATGATATAGGCAGGTGTGTCAAGAGGGACAGAAGACAGAGGGCTAGGGAGTCTGCAAAAACCAGTTGAGGAAGAGCATGTTAAGCTCTGTCCTCTGCTTACCATGACTACCTGTCCCCTGCTACAGTATAAAAAGCCTGCTATATGTGTATAATAATCATGTACAGTATGTGTGTGTTTAATTTGTATCTATGTATGTTGTTGTAATGTTTGTATGTATACATTTTTAACTTTTTATGTATAAAATGTGTGTAATGTGTGTGAGCAATGTATGTATGTGTATATTATATGTCAGTACCACATTTGTGTGCCGTATAACACAATTATGAATAGGTTAGGTATAGTGACACTCTGGATGTGGTATATGGTAACATGTATGTTATACTGCATTTTGTGGGGGAACATATTGAGTTAAAGGGGTAATCTGGCCAAAATCAATTATCACCTATCCACTGGATAAATACTATATTGGTGGAGGGCTGACCAACTCCCACCGATCTAAAAAAAAAATATATATATATATATACATATATATATATATATATATATATATATATATATGTATATATATATATATATACACTGTACATTAAAAAAATTTCCATTGATCTTTGACCCTATATTTATGTAAAACAAATAAATATATGGTATAAAAGTTAATGAAATAATTGATCATAATTTTTGGTAATGATGGTGTTCAACATTACCTGCTTGAGAAAGGCCCTGTTGGCTGAAATGTTGCATGAGTGAATAAAGAACCTCTTTGTTTCACTGAAGGTGAAGGTGGAGTGCTGCCTTTGGGATTATTCATTATCATAGGACACAGGGAAGGTAGTTCTGGAGGAATATCATCTATTCACTGAATTGCAGTGCTGCTTCCTAACCTAGATTCAATATTATCGCTAGAATCGTCAGCTTCTAAGCTCCGAAGTGCATTAACGCATAATTACAACATGTGCATAAATAGATTGGCAAAGCTTGTGCATACACTTCTAACAGTAGGAAACTGACAAAAAGAATGATGGATTTTAACAATACTTCAAGGCACTTCATAAAGCAGTTTAGTTTGTAAAAGCACTAAAATAAAAGAAGCTCAACACAAAGTGGATTCATTCCATACACTCAATTGCCCAGTACTAAATGGTCCTTAAAAGATAAACACAATACAGTTATTGTGCGGATATTTCACAAATATCTGTCTGTGCATAATTGTCCCAGTGTAGAGTTGTTACTCTAAAGTCGTCAAGCTCTTGCTTTCCGTTGCTTTCAGGTGATTTATTATAACAGCCCCCTCTCTATAAGCATTCACTTTTTTATGAAAAAATGAAAATGGACATGGAATGAACGCACGGACTGGACAAAAAGTGAAGTAAAAATGTAATGTTTCAATTTCCCAGAAATTTGCTAAGCTTACACTTACAGAAACAGCATGATGAAAATAGGCTGTTGGTGCAGGGTCCTATTTTCTGTTGTACGATGAGTGCTAAATGCTATACTTATGCAAGTATTGTAATTACTATGTATAGTATTCTTACTATGCATTAAGTAAAATGTTCACATTAAATAAAATTATTACCATTATTTCTATTTGTTATTATAACTATTATTATTTTCAGCCTATTAAGGTTTTTCAAATCATTCGCTCCATTCAACAAAACTTTTACATAGACATGAAATGTAAGAATCACATAAATTATTTATTTTGTTGGTCATTTTAGGTTAAAAGCATATTCTAAAAATATAATCCTATTTACATTTGTAGTAAGTACAAAGTTACACATTTTTGTAAATATAAATTATCAAATATTCTACAATGATACAGTACATACAACTTTCTTAGTGGTGGCAGTTTGGTTAGGGTGCCTAAGCACATAACCGCAAATGCAGGTACTTTCTATTGTCATGCATGTCAAAATCCTAGGACCATGGGTTGCTACCTGTAACCAGGTTCCCTTTTCCATAATGCGTTTTGTGCATGTGCTTTGCCTCTGAACCCATCTAATAATCTTAAAGGGATTGCCCCTATTATCTTTTGATCTGCACCCAACCCTTTGGGCCATACTCACCTACTCCTTACCTCACCATTCTGGCTCCCTGGCTCCCAGGTTGCCTTCACTGTACTTCCAGTCCCGGTTTGTCAACTTCCATATGGACAGTGTAATGTGTGCAGCCAATGACTAGCTTCAGCAAGAATGTGTCATCAAGCAGCCTTTCACTCAACAGTGAGGTGCCACTTGACTGCAGAGGTGTATAATCCAGTCTATGTGGAACTTGACAAATGGGGACATAAAACCCTGTGAAGACAACCCAGGAGCCAGGGAGGCAGAACAGAATGGCAGAGAATATGTTAGTATTCATTTCTTCAAAGGGCTTGCTGGCTGGGGAACAGATATAAAAACACCTGGACAATCCCTTTAAGGGTGATATCACACACAGCTTTTTAAGCCAGTGCCAGACAGTGTTAGCATCTGTAAGCATTGGTGTACTACCTTCGATTCATCCTGGTATATTTTTTGGCTTTTCTGAACTTGCATATAGCTTACTGCCACTACTAGATGACAGACTCAACTTTGTAGTTGAGGCAGTGAAGTACCAGGATTAGAAAGGAAATAAAGAGTTGGTATTGTCATTGCTACTGTCCCAGTACAAGCACTAAAGTTCTCAGGAGCATGAAAAGGAAATACAAGGAAGTCTAGCAGATGGGGTCTATAGGGGCAGAGAGAGGCTGTTTACCTGCCCACAGACAAGCATGGTGATGGGAGCTGATAGGGAACCACTGTGGACTGATCTGATGTGGAGATTCATATAAAAAATCTCATAAAATATATTGTTAATTCAATCTGCTTTTTTCCCTTGTATGCTGCTATTTTTAAAGTACAATCTTTAAAAATGCAATCTTTATTTTACATACTGTATATATTACTAACTCACCACCAGTATTCTAGAAGTGCAATTTGTTAAACCCTAACATCAGTACTTTTTGAACCTTTTCATTATGGGAACCTGGTCATGTGACTTTAAGTCTGAACAGCAGCCCAGAGCTTGCTCTAATGTCTAGTCTTCCCCCAGTGGCTAGTCTTAAATCACCATGGCACTCAAATTATAGTAGTGATACAAGGTAAAATTTTATTGCTCCATCCATTTACATACATGACCAATGTTTTGGTCCTCTTCCAGGACCTTGTTCATTGCCAGGGAGTCAGAACATACCCTGCAAGGGGACTGAAACTTTAGCCATATCTTGTTTATGTAACTGGATGGATCAATACAATTCTACCATGCATCAGTACTACAATCTTAGTGCAATGGAGATTTAAGATTGTATGCATGGGATATTTCTTTTCCATTGAGTACTAGAACGACATTGAAAGGTAAAAGTAACAACCATATTCTTCTTCCACTCTGGCTGATTTCCTGTAAACTATAGTATGACATCATCACCAATCAAACCCCTTCTGGAAACTCTCAGACCCCTCCCCATCCTCCATGTTCCTCTGTTTAAGATATAACGTCTCCCTTATATAAAGGACCAGGAGTGCATATATATATATACGAAAAGGAGACAACAGTTGTGTGTTACTCATCTGTCATGGCTGCCATTACACAGAGCAGTGCAGTGTGGTGAAACTCTGACCCCTCTGTGTCTGCATATCCAGCCATGATGAGACTGTAGGATCAAATAGGAAAACCATATCTGAGAGGAAGAAGGAATCAAGATGGCAGACAACTCACAAACTGCAAATAAAAGAGAAATGTAAGAAAAATATGTCCACACCTTTAACTCCTTCAGTACTGAGACACATTTCACCTTGAGTCACACTTTTACTTATCAAAGCGATTCTTAGATTGTTTTCTTGGGACACATTGTACTTCATGTTAGTGATTAGAAATGAGCGAACATGCTCGTCCGAGCTTGGTGCTCGTTCGAGCATTAGGGTATTCGTACTTGATCGATACTCGGACGAGCATATCGCGATACTCGAGGAAATGGCATCTTCCTTCTCCTGCATATTAGGTGCCTTTTTCTCATCCAATCAACATGCAGGAGAGTCTTTGGTACCTCCTAGCATCACGTGGAAACCCTACAAGTCGATAGCAGGGATTGGCTGGCCAGATCAGATGACCTGGAAATATAAGAATCTGGACCCGCGCTGCTCGCCTCAGACGCCGCCTGGATGAGATTAGGTATAGAGCTGCTGTCTGTCAGGGAGAGTATTAGGGCCTAAATTTAGATTTTGGTTAGGCAGGCCAGGAATCATCCTCAAAGAACCCAACAGCCCTTCAAAGGGCTACAAGCACCTTTTTTATGGTCTCCTCCTGGCTGCTGGCTGGGACTTATAGTGCAGCTACCGCCATCTTGGCTGCACACTGTGCACAGCGACGGGTGGCAGAAAGGGGACAGCACGTGGTCCACACAGACCCCAAAGAAATTGCCCAAAGTCCTCTCAGCACTTATTTTTGCTGCTGCTGTACCTTGGCTTGCTGGGATCTGTAGTGCAGTCTAGGGAATATGTTTTTTCTCTCAGTTATATATACTACAGTGCAGTGAACAATTTTGTAGTGTGCTGTACATTAGCCACATTCTAAAGAGTAGGTTTTTTCTCTCAGTTATATATACTACAGTGCAGTGAACAATTCTGTAGTGTATTGTACAGTAGCAGCAGTCTAAAGAGTATGTTTTTTCTCTCAGTTATATATACTACAGTGCAGTGAACAATTATGTGGTGTGCAGCATAGTATCCGCAGTCTAGAAAATACGTTTTTTCTCTCAGTTATATATACTACAGTCCAGTGAGCAATTATGTAGTGTGTGGCACAGTAGCCACAGTCTAAAGAGTAAGATTTTTCTCTCAGTTATATATACTACAGTGCAGTGAACAATTCTGTAGTGTGCTGTACAGTAGAATCAGTCTAAACAGTACGTTTTTTTCTCTCAGTTATATATACTACAGTGCAGTGAACAATTATGTGGTGTGCGGCAAAGTAGCCGCAGTCTACAATATACGTTTTTTCTCTCAGTTATATATACTATAGTCCAGTGAACAGTTATGTAGTGTGTGGCACAGTAGCCTCAGTCGAAAGAGTACGTTTTTCTCTCACTTATATATACTACAGTGCAGTGAACAATTCTGTAGTGTGTTGTACATTAGCCACAGTCTAAAGAGTACGTTTTTTCGTTCAGTTATATATACTACAGTTCAGTGAACAATTCTGTAGTGTGCTGTACAGTAGCAGCAGTCTAAAGAGTATGTTTTTTCTCTCAGTTATATATACACTACAGTACAGTAAACAATTATGTAGTGTGTGGCACAGTAGCCACAGTCTAAACAGTACGTTTTTTCTCTCAGTTATATAAACTACAGTGCAGTGAACAATTCTGTAGTGTGCTGTAAAGTAGCCTCATTCTAAACAGTACGTTTTTTCTCTCAGTTATATATACTACAGAGCAGTGAACAATTATGTGGTATGCGGCACAGTAGCCGTAGTCTAGAAAATATGTTTTTTCTCTCAGTTATATATACTACAGTCCAGTGAACAATTATGTAGTGTGTGGGACAGTAGCCACAGTCTAGAAAATACATTTTTCTCTCAGTTATATATACTACAATGTAGTGAACAATTATGTAGTGTGCGGCACAGTAGCCACAGTCTAGAAAATACGTTTTTTCTCTCAGTTATATATACTACAGTCCAGTGAACAATTATGTAGTGTGCTGTACAGTAGCCTCAGTATAAAGAGTACGTTTTTTCTCTCAGTTATATACTAAGGAGTACGTTTTTTTCAGTTATATATACTACAGTGCAGTGAACAATTCTGCAGTGTGCTGTACAGTAGCCGCAGTCTAAAGAGTACATTTTTTCTCTCAGTTATATATACTACAGTCCAGTGAACAATTTTGTAGTGTGCGGCACAGTAGCCACAGTCTAGAAAATATGTTTTTTCTCTCAGTTATATATACTACAGTCCAGTGAACAATTATGTACTGTGCGGCACAGTAGCCGCAGTCTAAAGAGTATGGTTTTTCTCTCAGTTATATGTACTACAGTCCAGTGAACAATTATGTAGTGTGCGGCACAGTAGCCACAGTCTAAAGAGTACTTTTTTTCTCTCAGTTATATATACTACAGTGCAGTGAACAATTCTGTAGTGTGCTGTACAGTAGCCGGAGTCTAAAGAGTACGTTTTTTCTCTCAGTTATATATACTACAATGCAATGAACAATTCTGTAGTGTGCTGTACAGTAGCAGCAGTTTAAAGAGTATGTTTTTTCTCTCAGGTATATATACTACAGTGCAGTGAACAATTATGTGGTGTGTGGCACAGTAGCCGGAGTCTAGAAAATACGTTTTTTCTCTCAGTTATATATACTACAGTCCAGTGAACAATTAAGTAGTGTGTGGCACAGTAGCCGCAGTCTAAATAGTACGTTTTTTCTCTCAGTTATATATGCTACAGTGCAGTGAACAATTCTGTAGTGTGCTATACAGTAGCCGCAGCCTAAAGAGTACGTATTTTCTCTCAGTTATATATACTTCAGTGCAGTGAACAATTATGTGGTGTGTGGCACAGTAGCCGCAGTCTAGAAAATATGTTTTTTCTCTCAGTTATATATACTACAGTCTAGTGAACAATTTTGTAGTGTGCAGCACAGTAGCCGCAGTCTAAAGAGTACGTTTTTTCTCTCAGTTATATGTACTACAGTGCAGTGAACAATTCTGTAGTGTGCTGTACAATAGCAGCCGTCTAAAGAGTACGTTTTTTCTCTCAGTTATATATACTACAGTGCAGTGAACAATTATGTGGTGTGTGGCACAGTAGCCACAGTCTAGAAAATACGTTTTTTCTCTCAGTTATATATACTACAGTCCAGTGAACAAATATGTAGTGTGCGGCACAGTAGCCACAGTCTAAACAGTATGTTTTTTCTCTGTTATATATACTACAGTCCAGTGAACAATTATGTAGTGTGCTGTACAATAGCAGCCGTCTAAAGAGTACTTTTTTTCTCTTAGTTATATATACTACAGTGCAGTGAACAATTATGTGGTGTGCGGCACAGTAGCCACATTCTAGAAAATACGTTTTTTCTCTCAGTTATATATACTACAGTCCAGTGAACAATTATGTAGTGTGCGGTATAGTAGCTGCAGTCTAAATAGTAAATTTTTTCTCTTCGTTATAAATACTACAGTCCATTGAACAATTATGTAGTGTGTGGCACAGGAGCCACAGTCTAAAGACTACATTTTTTCTCTCAGTTATATAAACCACAGTGCAGTGAACAATTCTGTAGTGTGCGGTACAGTAGTCGCAGTCTAGAAAATACATTTTTTCTCTCAGTTATATATACTACAGTCCAGTGAACAATTATGTACTGTGAGGCACAATAGCCTCAGTCTAAAGAGTATGTTTTTTCTCTCAGTTATATATACTACAGTGCAGTGAACAATTATGTAGTGTGCTGTACAGTAGCCACAGTCTAAAGAGTATGTTTTCCTCTCAGTTATATATACTACAGTGCAGTGAACAATTCTGTAGTGTGCTGTACAGTAGCCACAGTCTAAACAGTACATTTTTTTTCTCAGTTATATATACTACAGTACAGTGAAAAATTATGTTGTGTGCGGCGCAGTAGCCACAGTCTAGAAAATACATTTTTTCTCTCAGTTATATATACTACAGTGCAGTGAACAATTATGTAGAGTGCAGCACAGTAGCCACAGTCTAAACAGTACGTTTTTTTCTCTCAGTTATATATACTACAGTCCAGTGAACAATTATGTGGTGTGCAACACAGTAGCCGCAGTCTAGAAAATACATTTTTTCTCTCAGTTATATATACTACAGTCCAGTGAACAATTATGTAGTGTGCAGCACAGTAGCCGCAGTCTAAAGAGTATGTTTCTTCTCTCAGTTATATATACTACAGTCCAGTGAACAATTATGTGGTGTGCGGCATAGTAGCCGCAGTCTAGTGGTGACACCAACAAGTGACCAAGTTAGTTGAGGTAGCAGGTGAGCCACCCAAACATGTAGCCTGACACAGCCTGGCGGTGAACCCAGAGTGACCAAGTTAGACTGAGGTAGCAGGTGAAGCACATAAAATTTTATCCTGACACAGCATGGCGGTGACACCCCCAATTGACCAAGTTACTTGACGTAGCCGGTGAACCACCCAAAAATTTACCCTGACATAGCATGGCGGTGACAACAGAGTGACCAAGTTAGACTGAGGTAGCAGGTGAAGCACATAAAATTTTACCCTGACACAGCATGGCGGTGACACCCCCAATTGACCAAGTTACTTGAGGTAGCAGGTGAACCACCCAAAAATTTAACCTGACACAGCATGGCGGTGACACCACCAATGCCTTGGTCAGACTGAGATTGCAGTCCAATGGCTGTAGGTGAGCCTCCCAAAAATTTGTTTTGGAGTAACTGAAGTTGACCCTCCAGAAAAATTGTTTTTGAGTGTCTGTAGTTGACCCTCTTGAAAAATTGTTTTCGAGTGTCTGTAGTTGACCCTCCTGAAAAAGTGTGTTTGAGTGTCTGTAGATGATGCTCCTAAAAAATTTATTGGAGAGAGGGCCTGTAGGTGGCCCTCCATAAACATTGTTTGTAAAGAGCGCCAGTTGGCCCTCAGAAAAATTGACTGTTGGCTCAGTTTTTGTGTGCGAAGAGAAGAAGGAGGAGAGGAGAGTTTACATAAAGAATCTTGATGTTGAGCTGCTTTCCCCTGGTGGAGATTTGAATTCCGGTGAAATCCAGGCTTTATTCATTTTAATAAGCGTCAGCCTGTCAGCACTGTCAGTTGACAGGCATGTACGCTTATCAGTGATGATGCCACCAGCTGCACTGAAGACCCGCTCTGACAACACGCTAGTGGCAGGGCAGGCCACCACCTCCAAGGCGTACAGCACCAGTTTAGGCCACGTGTCCAGCTTTGCAACCCAGTAGTTGTATGGAGCAGAGTGATCATGCAGGATGTTGGTATGGTCAGCTAGGTACTCCCTCACCATCTTTCTGAACAGCTCCTTCCTACTCTGCCTAGACTGGGGACGGGTGACATAGTCTTGCTGGGGTGACAAAAAACTGGCAAAGGCCTTGGAGAGTGTTCCCCTGTCAGTGCTTGACAAGCTGCCTGCTCGCTTCCTCTCTCCCGCTAGTTGGCCCACAGAACTACGTTCTCTGCCGCTAGCGGTATCAGATGGGAAGGATAGTTTCAGCTTGTGCACCAGGGCCTGTTGATATTGATTCACTCTCATACTCCTTTTCTCTACAGGAATGAGAGTGGAAAAGGTCTGCTTGTACCGGGAGTCCAGGAGGGTGAACACCCAGTAATCGGTGTTGGCAAAAGTACTTCTAACGTGAGGGTCACGGGAAAGGCAGCCTAACATGAAGTCAGCCATGTGCGCCAGAGTCCCAACATGCAGGAATTCCCCTCTCCTTAATAGGCTGACTCTCCATTTCCTCCTCCTCCAACTCCTCCTCTTCAGCCCATAACGCGCTCAACAGATAAGAAGGAATGAGCATTGGTACCCTCTTCAGCCTCACCAACATTCTCCTCCTCTTCCTCCTCATACTTCTCCTCCTCCAATACACGCTTAGAAACAGACCGGAGGATGCTCTGGCTATCAAGCAACGTATCTTCTTCCCCCATCTCCTGTGTCAAGCGCAAAGCCTCTGACTTCATGTTGAGCAGTGAGTTTTTCAGCAGACAAAGCAGCGGGATGTTGACGCTGATAATGGCGGCATCGCTGCTGACCACCTGTGTTGACTCCTCAAAGTTGCTTAACACCTGACAGATATCAGACATCCACATCCACTCCTCATTGTAGACTTGAGGAGCTGACTAACCTGACTACCAGTTCTCATGGAAGTTCTCATCTGGCAGTCTACAATCGCTCTGCGCTGCTGGTAAACCCTGGCTAACATGTGTAATGTGGAATTCCATCGTGTGGGCACGTCACACAACAGTCGGTGAGCTGTCAGTTGTAAGCGCCGTTGCACTACCCTGAGAGTGGCAGCATCTCTGGTTGACTTGCGGAAATGAGCACAGATGCGTCGCACCTTGGTGAGCAAATCAGACAAATTGGGGTAGGTCTTGAGAAACCACTGAACCACAAGATTCAACACGTGGGCCAGGTTACGCCCGTTGTCACACACAACCATGCCTGGTTTGAGGTTCAGCGGCGCCAGCCAAAGATCGGTCTGCGCCGTGATGCCCTGTAACAGCTCTTGGGCGGTGTGCCTCTTGTCACCTAAGCTCAGCAGTTTCAGCACCGCTTGTTGGCGCTTACCCACGGCAGTGCTGCTTCGCCTAGAGCTACCGACTGAAGGCGTCATGCTCACGGATGGTAATTGAGAGTAGGAGAAGGAGGGGTTGGAGGAAGAGGCATAATAAGTCTGAGAAACCATGACAGAGGTAGGCCCCACAATCCTCGGTGTGGGCAGTACATGAGCGGCCCAGGGTCAGACTCGGTCCCAGCCTCCACCAAGTTACCCCAATGTGCCGTCAGGAAGAATATAGTGTCCCTGCCCGCCAGCACTTGTCCACGTGTCCAATGGTTATGTGGACCTTCTCAGATAACCGCGTTGGTCAGGGCACAGGATGATGTTCTCTGACACGTGCTGGTGTAGGGCTGGACGGCACATCGGAAAAATAGTGGCTGCTGGGGACCAAGTAACCAAGGGCAAAGCCACCGCCATCAGGTTGCGGAAAGCCTCCAGTCTCTACCAGTCAATAGCGCAGCATCTCCAGGCTCAGCAATTTGGAGATGTGGACGTTTAGGGCTTGTGCATGTGGGTGGCTGGAATTGTATTTGCGCTTGCGCTCCAATGTCTGCATGCAAAGACAGCTGAACGCTGCGCTGGGACACAATTGGTGGAGGTTGTGGAGGATCGTGGAGGTGAAGGGGTGGTTGTAGGGCGGGAGGCCGCTCGTGCCAGGGGTCCTGGGCGGGGGGTTGACTCGCCGAGCCAGCATGTGACACAGGGGAAGGGGGCAGTGGTGTGACCCCGCAGGAGGTGAACGGCCTTGGTTCCACTGAGTCGGGTGTTTAGCACTCATATGCCTGCGCATGCTGGTAGTGGTTAGGCTGGTAGTGGTGGCTCCCCTGCTGATCCTGGTGTGGCACAGGTTGCACACCACAGTCCGTTCGGTCATCCTCACTTTTCTTTAAAAAACTCCAGACTTGTGAACATCTAGGCCTCGGCACGGGAGCTTGACTCCGTGAAACAGTTGCTGATCTACCTGCTCTGGCCTGTTTCTCCTCTTGGCCACCCCACTGCCTCTTCCAACTGTTCTGGTGCTGGCACTTGCCTTCCCCTCAGAAGCACTGTCTTGAGTGGATTACCACCCCAGCTCGGGTCAGTCACCTCATCATCCACCAGCTCTTTCCTCCGATTCTCACTCTGCTCCCCCCTCGGACTTACTGCCCTGACAACAACGTCACTGTTGACAACTGTGTCTCATCATAGCATCATCATCATCCGACACCTCTTACGCACTACTTGCACTAAGTCCACACTCTCATCACCCACAGACTGTGAAAGTTCTAAATTTTGGGCATCGGGACAGAGCAACTGCTCAGGTTGCTGTGAGCAGTGGTTGTGTCTCTGGTAGGGTCCTGAAAGAGTTCCTGTGAGTATGCCTGATCTGAATCCATACTTTCCAGTGGGGGGGCAGGCTGGGGGGAAGGAGGTTGAGCTGGAGGAGACAGAGGTCTACTCCCTTGGCTAGCGTGGGTGGACTGCGTGGAAGACTGGGTGGTGGATAAATTACTGGACGCATTGTCCGCTATCCACGTCATCACCTGTTCGCACTGTTGTGGTTTCAATAGTGGTGTACCACGTGACCCAGTAAGTTGCGAGATGAAGCTAGGAGCGAAACTCTGCGGCGTTCCACTGCTCCCTCATCAGCATGTACAGTGTCACCTGCCCAGGACCAC